>ML677027.1:4017053-4107291 GCA_007922155.1 Mesoclemmys tuberculata
CTTTCTTTCTTTCTTTCTTTCTTTCTTTCTTTCTTTCTTTCTTTCTTACCTTTAAGTGGTTTCAACTGTTTGTCCTTGCCTTTGATGGTTTCCCATTCAGTCATTGTGCAAGTTTAAGCAATTGAGCCTTGAATTGCCAGAAAGGGCAGGTTAAAACTCCCCTTTGCTTGAATAGGCCATTATCAAAACATCCTGGTGACTAACCTTAACTGTTTGTTCGAAGTCCATAAAGCATGCTTTCAATATAAATGCATTATGCCTTAAATATTATCTGTACATACATCTCACAGTAATACTGAATCTTGACAGATTACAAGCTTTCTGTGGATATGTTACCCTTTATGTCTAAATATCCTACAAGCTATGTATTTGGTGTAAAGAGTTTGTCAGGTCTGAGGCGAGAGTTGTTTACAAAGAACAGGAGACCCTTTGCCAAAGGGTTTCTGTGTCACAATCAGAAAATGGAGATTTCTCAAAACCAAATCTATTGAAAGCTCAATTTTTCAAATTGTAATGGTAAACTAACACTAAAAAGAGAAAATGGAAGCAAAACATTTCCATTGACTCAATCAGTTTTATTATTTATCTATCTATTTATGTATTTTGAATGATTCGGTAGTGAAAATTTTTGAGAGTTTGGTTTTTTTGCTTTATTTCATCATGGGGAAAATTTGTGGAAATCTCAGAAAATTCTTACTGGCTGGAAAAACCATTTCCCACTTGTATCAGGAGGACCAAAAAGAACTGCATGCCTCTAAGAATTGAAAAGAGTTTTTAATTTGTTTTTTCATTTCCTCTTTGAAAAGTATATTTGGTTTAAAAAGTTTACATTATACTGTGAAAAAAGAATCACAAATTTGCAGTATCTCAGTCATTTATAAACAAGTCCTGACACATTTTTATACATGGTACAAATAAGAAGTGAATAACTTGTTTGGTTATGAGGTACATGGTACATGCAGTGATGAAAAATATCTGAGTCTCTGCAACTGCTGAAATCTGATTCAGATCATTCGTGGAGATGAACCATATGTGTCACAAATGTATCTTTGAGAAAACAAATGAAGAATGAACAAAACATCTTCAAATGAACACAAAATCTATTTGGTTGGTTTAGTCAGTTTTGTTTAGGGATGCATGAAACTCAACTGGAAAGTCTGAAGAAACTCAGGAGAGGCATACAGTTAGGTCTTCCAGTGCATCTCAGTGGCTATGCACAGGCCCAGAAATGCAACACATTCTGAAACTGAAACCCAACATGTTTAGCCTATGGAGATTTCCTCCTTCCCAGTATAATTCTCAGGTGGTAGTGACTCCTGAGCCAATCCTCTCCTGGCAGTGAGCATAGGGAATTGGCTGTGGGGCATGACTTAGGCAAGACAACTCTGACCCTCAATGAGCCTCAGCTTCTTGAACAGCCAGTGTAAGAAAGAATAGTAATGAGGCTGCTCTACTTTCTGGCTGTGACCGCCTAGCAGTTGAACAGCTTCTGTATATCGAAGGGGTAAAATACATAGTAGATAAGAAAAATATCCAAGTCCTTAGTATAGCAAACTGAAATTTACTTCACAGCTAGGTATGGAATCCTAACAGCAAGTATTAAATATTCTATATGGAGATACAACACATACAAGTTACTAAAGGCTGTATTTGACCCTTCCATGTAGAAGAGTATGGGGGATGAAGGATGCCTACCCCCTCTTGCATTACTGTGTTACCAGAATGTTCACTGTAGGTGATAAAGGAATGGGGGGCTGGATCTAATGGGCCAGATATTCCCCCAGGAAACAAATGCACAGAGGCTGAGAATAGAGTAAACAAAACCATGGCTATGCCTTTCCCTGAGCATTGAGGATGACCATGGGGAAATAAGCAGCACCTCTCTGAAGTACCTACCAGATCACCTCTTGGGTCAGTGCATTTATTCACTACTCAAGACAAGGTATATTGTATTATTCCTCATCTAGCCCTATATTTCCACAGCCAGCTGTAGTTTATAGCACAATGAAAAATACTTATTCTTTAAATACCAACACGCCATTTTGTATCTTGGAAAAAAAACGTGTGGGAGCCACCCAGCCAATCTATAAAACTACATGGACAATGCTGTGGTACTACAAATACAAAGCTGTCCCTTGAAGAAAGATTTCAGACTGTTCTTTTCTCTCTATTTTGGTCTCATTAGGCTGCAGCTACTTGATTAATGACTTAGTTTAAGGGTAATTTAATTTATATCATGGTATGTATGAAAGGTTATTCCTTGTTATGCCCCGCTCACATAATGTCTACCTTACAAAAACAAACTTTTAATGACTCAATAAATAGAAACCACAGATATACTGTGTAACAAATTATATAGAAGATAACAATCTATAACCTGTTATTAGGTTATGAAAGCTGCATTGATTTGAATTTTACCCAAAAGCAAATATTAAATTTTTGAAATCGTAAAATAAAAGGACAGCAAAAGTCTCTGTTGTGATCTTTAAAACATATAGCCAATTCTTCATTTCCCATAAAAAAAAAAACTCTCATCAATGCAGTCAAATACATTTATCATTGTGGAAACAGCTTTGGGGTTCATCTTTTCTGATTCTGATGTATGATCACAGAAAAACATACAAATCGATTACAGAATGGAATAAAGCAAGGAGGTACATCATTATGCAAGGTGGAACTATCATTGTGACATGGAGACTGTGACTTGAAAAGACTCAGTTGTAAGACTCAATTTTCGCCCTTTCATTTTGGGATGCTAGTAGTTTACAATTAATTTAATCAATGCAGCTGGGTGAAATTGAATACGAAAAAAATCACAACGTTCATGCAGTTCATTTTGCACAATTATCTGTTTCCAAAATTCAGAGGTTTTTCACAATTATGAGGAACAGAAATTCAGAGTGAGTAATGTTAAACTAGAAAGATATCTTCACTTGAAAGTTTGCATTTATGAATTCTAAGCATCTGGAAAGCCTGATCCAAAGCCCATTGTATTTGGTAAAAAGATTCCCACTGATTCTAGTATGCTTTGGAACAGGCCTTAAATAAAAGAATAAGGAAGCCATGAATTCTGTCTGGATCTTGTTACCGACTTTACTCTTAATGTTCAGAGATTTCTCAAGGTCATTGAACAAATCATGTCAGAAACAGGATTAGAACCCAGATCTTTTGACCTCTACCTAATCTAATTTAAATCATTTTAATCCTAGGTAAATAATATAATCTTCTTTAGACTTACTTTTCCTATCTGTTAAAATGAGGTAAAAAATACTCACCATAGGCAAAATCAGATTATGTATCTATAAAGGGACCAAACATACAATTGGTGGGCGCATAGGAACTTCTACAGACTTAGAGGAAGATGAGAATTTCCATACTGGATCAGATTCTAATCCAGTTTCCTGCCTGCAATAGTGTCAGTAATCAGGATCTACAGCTCAGCTGGTCTCCAAGTATCCTAACAAGCAAAGCTACCACATAGTAGGGCGCCTCATTGGTTACACCACCTGATGGGAAGTCACCAAACTAGCTGTTAAACTCAGCATTTTGGTGGCTTCTCAAAGTATTTGCTTATGGCTGTGGTAGCTCCTATGCTTGCTTGTTCCCAGCCTCTGCCCTTTTCTTGCACCCACCCCTGCCATTACCTTGCCTCATTGAAAGTAACCCAGTTCTGACCCTTGGCTCTGATTTCTGACTTTGGCTCTGATCTTTGACTCCTATTCCTGGTTACTAATGCCTCCTCTGACCCCTAGTTCTGAATCTCTCTGACCAATAGACCTGACTGCCCACTCAGAGTGGCTTGTTCCAAAGGAAGGTGCAACCCCCCCCCCCCCCGGCAGTGTAGGCAGATGAAGGATAATCGCCTCTCCATAAAGGCTCTGCCCCTAATTCCTAATTGTTAGAGATGTTGGAGATTGTTAGAAGCTTTGTATCCCCTTCCAAAATTTCTGTTAGCATTATCTATTCAATATCCTTGTTATCCATATATCTAGAGTTGTAAGAGTTAAGGCTAACAAAAAGTTTGGGAAAGATGGAACCCTGTGCTTCAGGGATTAAGCCAATTCTAGGAAGAAGTTCTGCTAATTTCATGGTATTTATTCAACAATGTGCCTTTCCCCACTGACATTAGTGCATGTATCACAGCAGTCTGGAAAATGGGAATGACTTTATTGAGCATTCTGCAATCCCCTTCCTCTCCCCACTGGATTGTACTGTAGATTTTGTAATGTCTCTGGGCCTACCATAAGCAGCAGTGTGGAGGACCTCACCCTGTTTGATTTATCTTCAATACCACTTGCTGCCAAGGAAAGTTTAGAAGTGCTAGTTCTTTGCCTGGTTGCCTTTTAGAATGAGAGATTCAGCTAGTTTTGTATTTGCCAAAGATTTCTTTTACTTCTGGTGCCATGTAATAAAGGCATGACACACCGGAGTGCTGGTAAGAGACTATTTTTTCACTTTCTGGACCGGTTACCTGATATGCATCAGATAAAGAGAAGGCTAATATCCCTGTCATATGGCAAGAGACAATATCCACTGACTCTGTTACATTGTTGTGTACTATAGCCGGAGTCACCAAGATGTCTTAGTAGGAGGTTACTTCCTTTTCTCTTGGGCACTCTCCTCCTTTGGTATTTCCTGCTTAGACTACTGGAGCATGCTCTGCAGGTGTCAAACCTGTAAATCTACTTAGAAACTGAAGCTGGTGCTGCAAGGTGGTGATCCATTGGTTCAGCAGTGTATCTCAGCCAGACCACCAGTGCTCTGGAATCTACATGATCTCCCTGGTGGTATTCAGGTTTCATTTATAGAGCCATAGATGGCTTGGGACCTGCCTTTTTTGAGACACCATGTCTCTCAGCTGAGATCAGTGGAAATGCTTGAGCTGGAGTGCCCAGGGTATATAACGGCTCAGTCTTCCAAGATGTGCTGCTGCGTATTCTGAGCCCCAACCCAAGTAAACACTTAAGCATGAGCTTAGCTTTAAGAATGTGAGTAGTTCCATTGACTTCAATGGGACAATTCACACACTTAACTAACACGTGCATAAGTACTTTTTCTGGACTCGGCCAGAATACTTAAGGGCATCTCTGCTTTGGAATTTCACTCTTTCCTGGGTCTGTCAAATAACCCAAAACATAGTGAAAATCCTCTCTATTTAGATAGGCATTTGGGGGCCTGGGTATAAGTGTGATTTTTGTTGGGGGTGGGTGCAGTGGGGAGATCAGAGTTCTGGGGACATCAAGGGGTGGAAGAAAGGTTTAGTGCAGAGAAAGCTCATTGGTTTAGCAGTGTGTAAAATTTGTGTTTTTAATTATCTGGAAGGGGCAGTAGAGTCCATGACAACTGCTCTTACATATATATATAGTAATCTAAATAACTACTAATATTAACCATTATGATTCTATCCAGTGAAAGGCAATGGCACCTATGAACATGGTCCAGTTCATTACTTTACATAGAGAAACGTTAATCTACAAAAGCCAATGCACAAATATTTTACAAATTTTTAAGTTATTTACAATGCATCGGGAAATGCAACATATTAATAACAATTGTGAATGCATTAATGGTATTTAATGTTGTCCATTTTCTTAAAACTTGCTTAAAGTCAATCAGTAGGCCAGGTACTGTCAAATTATCAGAAGTTCTTAAAATAAATATATCTGCAGAGTTGCTGACCACTTATGTAAGTTAGTAAATCATTCAGAATGATGCAAAGATACAAGTTCTATAACAGTCCATAAGACATAAAATTATGCAACCATTAAAGTTAATGCAAATAACTAAACACTAAAATTGTGTATTACAAACCACTGAAATAGAGTTAAGATAGTACAATAAAGTTAATGCCATGGTTATCAGAGAGTTATGAAAAGACTGAAAAAATGATGTTTGTGCTACCTAAATGCATGTGGGTGTCATGCTGGACACCTTTTTGAGAATCTTCTTAACAGTTCTCAATCTTAGGTTCCAGATCTTCCCCCTTTCTCTGTAACAGACAGTAGGACAATAATTCTATGCTGTTGGCATCTCTCCCAATAGCTGTAGCCCTGCTTCTGGAGGGGTTTGGCTGGGAGGGATGGCATTCTTGAAATCATCACACAAGTCTGGACTAGGTATTAATGGCTCAGTAAACTTCAGTTCCCAAAATAGATTTGGGCAAGGCTGCGGCATCCTTTCAGCAGTGCTCTTGCTGTATCATAGGAGTGGATGGAAAACAGCAACTGCAGCTCTTTGTTTGACAGTGACACAGCTTTTAGATCAGTGACTGTTGTCATTTATTTATCTATTATTATTATTACTACGACTACACACTTTGAGGAAACTGCAGTAGGGCTCTGGGGTTGGACCTGGGCAAGTTCAATTCCATGATTCACCCAAGGTGTCTTCTGCTGGTGTGCAAGATAGGAAGTGCTGTTACTGTTTCCCAGTGGTGTAAGATGCAGTGCTGTTAGTTCTGTCTGGCCCTATTAACTCTTACAGAGTAATATAAAGGTACCTTGATGCCCCTAGGCTGGATCCAGTCTATTAGCACCGTCATCGTCAGACTCTGGGACTCCAGATTTACTTTCTGATGTCCTCTGTATGGCCTTTTATTAATTTCTTCTTAAGCTCATTTCAAATATCAGATTTCACTATTTTGTACAGGAAAACAATCTTACACTCCACTGCTGAAATCAGGAATTCAACTTGAGAAAGGAAACTCACCAGCTATTAAAGTTAAAACAAGCATAACATACAAAATCTAAATAAATAAGGATTAACTTGTACCATGTAGGCACTCCCCTGTATAGGGAGAGCTGCAAATGGGAAGAACATGGTTTTGGGGACAAGAGCTCTCAAGTGCACAGCCTCTGTACACACATTACAATAACCTGTTGTGGGGTGAAGCTCATTTCCTCATGCATGAGGACTGGACAAAGCATAGGGAGATGAAAGAAGAAATCACCGTGGCTCATCCTCATCCTTTTGTGTCTCTCTGTGGTTCTTGAGGAGTAAGAATGGAGCAAAAGGGATGGAGCCTTACGAACAGATGCAGTAATTCTGCTGACCTCTATGTGGTACAGGGAATGGGGCACCTGACACCCCTACCCACCCACCCACTTACCTTCTGCACAAGGGCTGGGCAGAATCTGTTCCTAAATAAACAAATACATATAAGGAAAAGACGTCTCTGGACGGACTAGGTGGAAGAGGCCACCCAAGCTGCATGTGGAGATGAGCTCATTTCAGAGGTGTTTCTCTCCTGACAATTAGAGCTGAATTTTGATTTTTTTTAAATCAATTTTTGACAAAAATTCTCATGAAAAAGGAGTGGGGTGTGTGCGTAAATTCTCATGAAAAAGGAGTGGTGTGGGTGTAAGTTCTCAGGAAAAAGTTTCCCATTTTTAACCTGCTCTTCTGACAATGAACAATGGTGTCACAATCCCAACAAGGGCAGTTAGGGGCAAAGATCAGAGCAGGTGAAAACCTGAGGCTGAAGAACAGGTCATACTCAGGGTCCACACCACGGTCAATACCAAAAGTTTGAGTCAGGTTTCAAATCAGGAGTCCAAGACCAGGATGTCCAGAGCAGGAAGCACAAATGATCATGGCAACTATAGAAGATCCACACTGTTGCCTGGACACTTCCTGGAATTCACCTTGGCTTTTTATAAAGTGGGGATCCAATCAGGAGCCATGCGGCTGCTGTCTGTTAGACACCATGAGACAAAACTTCACATGGTCTGTCTCCTCAGCAGGTCCTGGGGCCATGGAGTGCAAGCTCTATGCTGGCAGGCCTGAGTTCTAAACCCATTGGATTTTACAGAGGGATTTGGTATCCTGTTCTAGAAGGCCTGTGTCTAATGGGGACTGTGAGTCTGTCAATGTTTCATTTGTGTCACTTCTATTTAAATTTCTTTTAACATCTTGGTCAATTCTGAGGTCACCAACGGTACTGAGACCTGTTTTTGTTCCTGAAAATTTAGCTGCCATTTCTCAAACAGTTTTTACTAAAAATATTTATTATGGCTCAATTTAAATCACATATATCAGTAATTACCCTTACTTTACTGGGCCTTTTAACTATAATGATAGAATTAGTCCATCCTGTAGTTTGTTCTACTTTTATCACTAAGCAGTTCTCCATGTGTTTCAGCATTTACTTATCTGATAAGGTAAATAGATTTTGGGGATGGGGTAGGCAACGAGACATTGGACATATTAATTGGTCAAACTTAATGTAGTATTCTCCTTCCAAATAGCTTAGACCTTTGGAAGACCTCCTAGAATTCTCTTGTCATGCTCTCTGTGGTCCTGTATGCAGTTCTGTAAAGCAAGCATCTTTTTTAACTAGCTATAGCAGTTAAAAGGTATAGGTATAGCTGTAGCTTCAGCCCTAACACAGGTGGAACATCAGCATTTACTCTTTGGGAAGTAATTAGGTGATATGAGCCTTTAAACAAGTTTACTATTTACTCATCTTTTTGTGGTTACTTTATGGCCCACATTTGAATCAAGCCAGACATAGCACCAAACATGGTCATGGAGAAGACATGTAAACCAGCTTTTGAGCGCTCCGTCAGCAAGAGGCTTTACACTAGTGATACCTGCTGAAAATACTGAGCCTACCGTACAGACAGACAATGACCTGTAAAAGTATCAGCGAGCTTCACGCCTCTGTTTTTACTACAAGTGACACAGTGGAGGAGGACGATGTCGCCGATACAGCTACGCCAGAAAGAACTGAAGCTGTTCCAGTTATTGTTGTGATGGCTGTGAGACATTATCTAGAGAGAAGTCGTAAACCACGTTTCAGACTGAATTTGTAGCGTATTGTATATTATTGACAGTAGCTAAGATAGTTATGTATTTGTAATTTTCACAAATGTTTTACACGCTGGGAAGGAGTATGTACTAGACAGGAAGTGGATGGTGTCCCTTTAAATAGTTTGAAAGCTCTCTAGAGGACCTATCTTCTATTGCTGCAGCCATCAGAACCCCGCCAGAGCAGGAGGCTTGCATGTTTGGGTATAGTTAATAAACATAGTTATTTGGAATCCAACTGTGTCTTTGTAGGGTCCCTGTATTATTAATGTTGTGTACAGGAAAAGGACAAAACTGTTCCTCACATTTTTTTTTCCATTTTCCATCTCTCTTAACAAGAACTTTATAGCAGATGCTGTCAAGAATTTTAATAACCCAGGTTGTGTTTCTGACCATCTTCCTTCATTTGTCTCATCTTCAGAGATCAGAACCCCATTATAGGATCTAAGTGAGGGAAATTACTCTCTCTCTCTCACCCTGAACACTCCATTTTCAGTGTGTGCCATGCATGCTTCCTACTTGTATCAACAAAACAAGCAAAAAACCATCCACAGAGCCCACCGTGCACATTTTGACAAACATATTCCCACAAAAGAACAGATAATGCACATTAGGCCAGTGCACCTATGTGAGTTCCAAGAGGCATTGCAATGTTGCCTCCCAGAATTCCTTGCCACCTGCACCACCTGTGAAGGGGATCTCCCTTCCACAGCAAGCCATCTATATGGGCTTTGTCTAAACCCTCTAGACTTGACTAAACCCTCTAGATGTAGTGTGACCTCTTTCATGTGACCAGGAATATAGTATCACCAGCCAGAGAAATTCCCATTTCTAATTTTTTGTCACATATGCATCAGTGTGTGTTTCGTCAACTTTAGTAAGGTATGTGTACTAGGAATTTTTCCACCTGCTGTTGCTGTTACTGATTTGGCTCCACCAGCGTTCGTAATTTCATGGGCCCTCGTGTGGATGTACCACTAGCAATTTTAATACCATTCCAAGTGACCCACCTCACAGCAGGGTGTTGAAAACATTGGTATCAACCATCAACAATAGAGCTCCCAGCATTGCTAACACCAGTGGAGCTGAACTGGTGTTAGCATCAGTGGGAAATGTACACAGAGCTATGTTGTAAGTTTGCCCTGAACAACCAGGTTATGCCAAATACTGAGCAGACAACCAAACGGGAGATTTGCAGCATCTGTTCACCTGGGGCAAAAGAAAGCAAACCACAGATTTTGCCAGTGAGAAATAACTTAATTAAATGGTACACAACTGGTGCCAGCATTAATGAAAAGAGATGCTCTGTCTTCTGTTCACACTGAAGTTGCAATCTTCAAGAGAAACTAGATCACAAGTGTATTATAAGAAAAGAAGGGGTGCTATGCTGATCTTTTTGCAGGTGACCCATAATTTTGTCCTTTTCATTCTTATGGGAGAGAAACAGACATTTCAGACTGGGAAGATAAAGGAATCGTGGTAAATCATTATCTGCTGCAATGGCATTAAAAAAGCAGTTGTGTAAGGCAAATTACTAAAAATGAAGTGAGGTGTTGAGTCTTTAATTATCAGTGACTGTTGTGGGGCAATTCATTTTACAGTTCCTGAACAAATGGGTGAAAACACCTTCAGTTCTCAGGAGAAAAAGCAGAGAAACTGATGTTTAATCTAATCAACTGTACATAATCCACAGGGCAGGAACCCACTCTGCTAAAATACTGTAAATGAGATGAGAGCCTGACAGGGGTGTACCCATAAACTTCCCTGGAGCTTCCCAGGGAAAGGAGGTGGAGAGGGGGCATGAAGGTATAACACAAACCAAACTCTCTCCCACCACCTCAGGGGAGAGATTCTGAATCCTCTTCCTGCATGTCCATATGTTTCACTGCTCTCTTTTCTAAACAAGTGTCTTGCCAGCGTTCTATTCTATATAGGTACTTATACCATGCTCATCCCCACAGTATTTGAGCTCCTTCCAATAGTACATTTAGCAACTTCACTAACACCAGTTACATGTGGTTCATCCTCCCTCTCAAGCTCTATCCAGAGGGTGAACCGTCAGTGCAAAGAAGTGTTTTGTTTTGTAAGGTTTTGGTTTTTTACAGAGTGATGCAGTCCCACAAATACTGTGCTTTTGGACTAATGCATTTTCTGTACATCCTACTTTTATATTAAAAGTTTAAATAATGGGAATAGATCAAAGTGATTATCAAATGTTGGCCTGCCATTTTGCAAGTGCAAATAAAGTCACCTGGACAGCTACATAATTGATTATACACACAAATCAGGTAAACTTGGTGACCAAGGGATAGGTAAATGTAACTGTGGGTGCAAAATGATATTTAGAATTAGGTCTCCAACTTGTTAAGTTAGGCCCAAAGAAGATGGGCTAGAAATTTGTCTACAGATAATCCCCTCTGATTACAGCCTTGATAGCAATAGCAGGAATTTTTTAGTTAATCGTTTTTGCATGTATCTTCTTTAAGACAGTTCACTTGAAATTCATCTCTTGGTGGCATGTCACAAAGGAACATGTCCATTACAGAAAGGTCTGTCTGTGCCCAATGAGTTGGGAAAGAAAGGAAAGCATTTGGAGCTCTGACTCAGAACATGGGAAATCCTAATTCCCTTGCGTGTTCTTTGCATTAGAAGGGTGAGCTGCATTCATGTGACAGCACTGTGGGGGTGATTGGAAGATCATCTGCAACAATTATCTTTTATAAACTCAACAATTTAATGAAAAGAAAAGAAAATGGGGGTTGTGTTGTATGAACATGCAGTAAATACAGAGTTACTGCAAAATCGCAGAAAGAAATTTAGCAACATTGGTGTATTTATAGCTAAATAGATAGATATCCACAATACCGGGATACACATTCTTTTAATGAATAATTTCTGTTAAAACACAGAACAAAAGTTACAATACTACTTCATAGACACACAAAACAAACACACAACCTGAACTCTGCCCTCTTTCTGATGCCAGGCTCTTGTTGCACTCTCCTTTTGGGAGTGGAAAATATAGTAATACTTACCTATAGAAATCAAAGGATTTGTTGGACACTGTAAATAATAACTCCAGCACACATAGGCAGGACTAAGTTTCCTACAGTCCCCATCAGACATAACAATGTAAAACCAAAACAAGGCAACAGTTTAGCACTAAGACCCAGCACTGCCACTAGGTGGCGATCGTGATAATTATGTCTACTGTGGTCACAATAATATTTGCCTAAACTGGAAAGAAACTGATTTTAGGAAATCCCATAATTCACTGCTAGCCACCTTATTGTGAGCGCAGAGTTGGACACAAAGAAGATTTGATTTCAAGGGCCAAAGTTGTTTTGCATTATTTACAGATTTGTTCTCGAGTTGAAAGACAGCACTATTACTAAAAATAAAACCCATAAATATCAGTATCTCCCTTGCGTATTGAAAAGATGGTTTTATATATATGGGCGTATTTTTTTTCACATTAAAATCTGATACAAGGTAGTCACCAGATTCACATAGATAAGAATTGGTGACTTTTTGGGTGATTGGACCTCAGAAGCAGATGCACAAGAAACAAAACATTGACTAAACACCACAGAAGCCCTGAAGCAAAGGCTTGCTGATGAAGATATATTATTTGTCTTGCTGTTGCCCTCAGAATTGCAAACATTGTAAGATTTAATTTTCTTTTCCCACATAAGAAACGTACAGAACTTCCAAAATCTTTGAGGAGGAAGCAAGTTGTCAAGAGATTTCTGCCTTCAGAAAAAAATGAAGGTGATTTAAAAGAAACATCTATTCTGCATTCATCTTACAATACCTATAAATTGCTGCAAAAAATACAAAGGGATGAGTAGATATTATCTAAACAGGCTGCATTGTTTTTTTCCCTATAATTTTATAATTTAAGTGTAATTATTCTTTGAATGCTGTAAGAAATTCATAGCATGGAGGCTCATTATATCAGTAATATGGGAACAGTCCCTTTAAAGATGCAACAAATGTCTGAAACAAAACAGTTCTCCAAAAAGCACAGTGGAAGTATGCTATTTAGCATAATGCAATACCAGCTGATTATTGTACAGTTCCTGTTGTTTGTTTCTGGACCCATAAACTTCCAAAACTTTTAATAAAGTATTACAGTTCCTTTAAAGCTGCAAAATACCATATAAATAACTGCCAGAATCAAAATCGCAAGGTATTCAGAAATCTTTGGATGAAAACATCAAGTTCAGTATATGTTACCACCTAGTTTGTTTGTTTATACTGTTTGTTTTGTCATCCCTCCACCCCCATTTAAATAAACTGCAGGGGAAACTTTAATCTAAAGATTCACTGAAATCATCTGAAGACGTATATTTATTGATTTTAAACCTTCACCTTTTAGATAATGAGATGAGTATCCTATTACCTTCCCCGCTTTTTAATATTCAATATTAAGTCATATGAAAGTGCCAAAATTAGCCCTGTCATTCTCTGTGTTGCCCATTAGTTTTACTGCAGCACAGAGCTGGTGAAACACAAAAATATACCTGTAGTGTCTTTATAGCAACACAGTCCCCTATTATGTTTTATCCTAACCTCACTTGAATACAAATTCAATATATATATTTTCCCTAGCAAAGAATAAATACATTTTGAGCATTAGTAATTCATCAAAACACAGAATAAATAAATCAGTGAGTTGTTGTTTTTTACATTCTCTACCTCTTATGCTAATGAAAATCACTGAAAGAAAGAGAAAATGCACCTTCCCCAGCATTATTCACATTGCAGTAGACACCACAATTCTGTACTTACAGATCTTAACAGTCAAACGTCTCAGGATCTTTACAATTTTCTGCAGAACTGTTTCAAGCTCTCAGGAAGCCACACTGTTCATCCAGGCAGAACCAAGCCGTATGGAATGTCTATGCAGCTGGGAGATAATGGAACTATTTTCCCAGCTGGGACTACAAGCCTTTTATCCACTGAGCATTGCGTGTCTCTTCATTGGTACTACCCATGAAATACACTGCTTTTTGGCTGTATTCGTGACAGGACCCACATAATTCATGCTTGAATCACATGCACACACAGCCACTACGGCTTTTGAATATTCTTATCTGGAAACCTTGTATATATAAAAATTAGCTCTCTACTAATCATTGTTCGTGCAAGCTCAGAGAGCTAAAGCTGAGCTATCACACCAGTAGCATTTGTTTGTAGCTCTGCATGAAAGATTAAATGTGCTCTTACCATTCTTTTCATCCAGCTATGAGCTCCTGTCAGGTACTCAGAAAACATCTCTTCTTGAAAATTGGGTCAACTAACTAGTAGTAGATTTAGAGCAGGACTGAAAATAATTGTGTTTGTTACTTCGGTTCCACAACTGCTCTGTGCACTACATAAGATTAAGTTTGTAGGAAGTTTGTCTAGACTTAGATACATTCTAACACAAGCGCTCTTCATGAAACATTTAAATAACCCTTCTGTGCTTTGCATATTTAAAAAAATAGACTTGTTTTTCTAAAGTAATGCATAACCAAATTCTATTTATAAATAAACTCCCAAACTACCCTGATTTCTACTACTCTTCTCAGGATTGCTCCAGTGGAGAGGCCAAGAGATGAGGATGCTTCTACTTCAGTAAGTTATTGTATTCGCAGGAGAGGAACATGGAAATGGCGGTTTACAGAACATTTCTGCCAAGGGAAGGGCATTGTTTCACAGCTATTGCTTCACCAAACAGTTTAATGTAATCCCCATGTAAATCCATTAGTTTGTAATGGGATTAATTGCACGCCTGCCTGAACAACAAGATGCCGAAAGGAAGTTAAAGTCAGACGGCAACAGACATTCACGTGCCCAAAAGACCAAAATGACATAATGGTAAATAAAAGAGAGAGAACATTTTATTTTGTTTAGATAATTTGGATTGTCTCCAGTAATGAATATAAACCATACATGCAATGGACCAATTTAAGCTTCTGCATAACTCAACTGACTTTGGTGAATTTACACCATGGATTAATTGTCCTTGTTTTTTTGGGGGGGGGGGGGGAGAAGAGGCAGTCAAATAGATGATGCCATATAGGTGTACTTAGGATCACTTTGACATCAAGTATCTTGCAATTGTGCTAAGCACTTTGAAACATACGTAATAGCTTGTGTTGTTGTGGACCACTGCTCTCTTCAGGATGGAATGCCAGACCTCCTTCAGTGCATGCTACGTCACTAGGCAGCAACAAGCCCTTGGGCTTACGTAAACCTTTATATGATAGTACTACAGCTAATATCAATTCTCCTTTCACTCAGCTGGCCATGTCATGGAGTTTTGAAGATGTTCCTGAGTAAGGACTGAAGGAAGGGGGATCACGTTGGTGGTGGGGTGGGGGTGGAAGCAGTTCCCCCCCAAAAAGAAGAGAAGTCACCTACTCTTCTTGGTTTGAGAAAGCCCTCTGCCACACATGCAGGGAGGAAGGCTGGTTCTAAGGCTAAGGCCGTTGCCTACTACTCAGGTGACCTAAGTTCAATTCCCTTCTCAACCACAGACTTCTTATGTGATCTGGTGCAAGTCCCTTAGTCTCTGTGCCTGTAAAATTGGGATAATAGTACTTCCTTATTTTATTCAGGTTGTCGTGAGACTAAAATCACTAAATATTGTAGAGCACTCAGGTACCTTGGGGCCTTCCTAAGTAACCTAGATGGGGAGTAGGCCATGTCCGTCAAAGTGGTGATAACTCCCCTCCCATTTCAATTTAATTTTAACCACACTTCCTAATTTCTAAAACAATATTTTGAAGTTCCTTCCATTTGAGGATCTCTAAGTGCTTTTCATGCAGTTAATTAAGCCTCTCAACACCCTGTGAAGTAGGTAAATATTATTATTAATAGCTATATTAATTAGGGAGGAAATTCTAATAGATTTTTTTGTTATTTATCATTAAAATTCTTTTTCTAAAGAATCTGGGTATCTTTTTAATGTAATATAAAGAAAAAAGTCTAAATACAGAAGTAGATACTTGCACCATAGTACACCGGTCATCTTGCTACAAAACAAAATTTAAAAATGAAGCCATTGGTGCCTTTGAGATAAAACTTCTCAAAACAAATGGGATTGCTAGTAAGTTATTTGTACAGCTGGGCAGGAACAGCATATTTCGTTTAATGATGAAACTGGGGATTTCTTTCTTCCCCCTTTCCCACGCCCCAGCATTTTCCAGCAGAAAATAAAATTATTTTAGAAAACTTCCAACCAGATCTTGTTGAGTATTAAAAAGTCAATAGAAAAAAGAATCCATCATATTCACCTATCCATGCCCTACTTCCAGAAATCTAAAACCCTTAAAAGAAGTGTCTCCAGAAATGAAAACATGCCTGTTGTTATATTTATAGACTACTTTTCTTTTCTGTTAATATGTTATGCAATAGTCACTGCACTATAAAATAAGTAAGAAAAGTATTAAAGTAAAATTAAAAAAAAAGAAAAAGAGGATTTGGAAATGGGATTTCCTCAGTAGACAGCAAATTATTGGTATAGGTATACAGGCAAGATTTTCATCAGCTTAAAGCCATGTATATTTAGCAGAATGCTGGTATGAGTAAATATAAGTCTTAGATAGAATCTAGTATGGGAACTGAAAGATAGACATGAATTAGAAGGTGTCAGCCTGATGAATTTTTTGAGGAAACTTGTGACTGTCCAGAAGATATTCTCTCATGCCCCATTTTATTTGTAAAAAGAAGAGATTTCTCAACCTCAGACTGACCACAATGAACACTAAGCTGAAACATGTGAAATGATCAACAAACGTCCACATAATAAATCCAGCCTATTTATATTGATTAGGGAATCTTTAACCAATGAGGATTATTGAAATTAACTGAAATAACTCCATTGTTGTTTATCGCAAAGTACAGAAATGGATAAAGAGAAACAGGAGAGAGTATTGTCCGGTACTAAGAATCTGAGTTAAGAACCAGTGGCAGAATTGGGAACAAAACTCAAAATTCCCCATAGGCAGCATTACAGCCTTTCCATAATTCACTTTTTCCCCTCAGAAAACTTAATTATCGAAAGGCTGTGATGCTGCCAAAGATATACATATCACTGCCAATATATGCTCAAGGAGGATTTTTCATTCTTATCTTTGGTGCTTTTTTTTGGAAGGGTTGGGTTACAGTTTTCCCACCTTTCTTCAATATGTCAGATAGAAACATGTAATGTTTGTATCTTAAAATAATGTACTAAGTCACTCAAAATGTAAGATGCACTGTGAGATCAAATCTAAGATGTTTCAGGCAACTTCATAAAGTGTATTTAAATCAAGGATTTTATATCAGATATACATTTTTCTGATTGAATCCTGCCCTATAGCATTAATTTCTTGATTTCAAGCTGATCGTTTGAATGCTAAGTGGCAGTGAATAATATAGGGAGAGATTCTTTCTGCTGTATTCGCTTTGAATAATCCCACTGATTTCAAAGGCACAACTCATGGAGTAAATTGCTATTCCATATGAGCAAGGGCATCTGAATCTGGGCTAAGCTGTGTAGTTTTTTGTTTTTGTTTTGGCAGTGCCATCTACTGCTTGGAAGCTGAATTATTAAACTACCAATTGCTATTTTGGAGCTTTGTAGGGTTCTTGTTGATCTCTCTGAATCCTAGGATAGTTACTTAGGCAACACTAAAAGTGGATTCTATAGGCTATGTTCTGTAATCCTCGTACAGGCAAAACTCAATACAAGCATAGCTTTTAGTACAACTAAACTCCATCTATGCCAGTTGGTATGACTGTTTGCACATAACACATTTTAAACTCTTGTTTTTAAAAAGGTTCCCTATCACCTGGGAAGCATAAGTGCAGAATAAGTCATAGGGCCTATGAATGGGATTTGGATTTCTTACAGTCATAGTACCCTTTTTAGAATCTAAAATGGGAACATTTTCACAGAATTAACAGCTATGTGTAAGCTAGATTTGTGGTTTCGATCAACAGTTTTGGCAGACAGATGTAAAAACTATGTAATAATTACTGTAGAAATATGCTTGTTATTCTGTTTACTATTATAATACTATGTGTCAGGGTAGGATTAGTCCAATGGGTGGAAATAAGTCTTTGTGAAACAAGGCAGTAGACTGGGACTTTTCTGGATTCAGTTTCTAGGGCTCTCAAAGACTTCTTGTGTGAGTGTGACTTTGGGCAAGTCATTTCATTTCTCTCTGTCTCAGTTTCCCACCTGTAAAATAGGAATAATAATATTTCTTTTTTGGTTGAAGTTCTATGGTCTGTGTTATGCAGGAGATCAGAATATTGTAATTGTTCCTTCTAGCCTTTATATCTCTGAAAAATGAAAATATACACGTAAAGAGTGAAATGCAGAATCACCATTACAAAGTCATCATTTACCTATAGATTACACAGTAGTTTCTGAAACATTATAATCTTTCCTTGTACTTAGAATAAGTAAATTGCTTTTTAAATAATTGTCTTAATTTGTCCTGAATCCTGGTAGGTGTATATGGAGTAAAGAGGAATAGAAAATGATTGAAATATGAACATGATGTGAATGAGACGCTGTAGTCTTTTTATCACCAAAAGTGGAAGATGGACTTTTGAAATTATTGAGGTTGGATGGTCATACTGTAGAAGTCCTTTCTAATAGAGAGCTTAATGTTGGTGAATGTGTGGACATAAAAAGTTTAGAGGAAATATTTATAAATTGTGTTTTCTTATAAAATGAAAACTAATAGAAATATGTAGTCAATGGAGCTATGCTAACTTATAACAGATAAGGTTCTGGTGCATAAGGTTTAACAAGTTAAATTAAAAATGAAAAAACTCAAAGATTTCTATAAATGATTGAATTAATTAGTTTAAAATGTTACATAGTTTGGCAGAAGAGTTAAAAAAAAAAAAAGAACAAAAAATGTTTAGATGATTCCAAGGGAAAAGAAATCAGAAGTAGAATGAACAATAAATTGTCCAATTTTCTTCAGGTCGGCATACTGTTAAGTAATGGTAGTTCATTTCTGCCTGGTTTGGCATAACAATTAAATACCTTGCACGTTAGATTTTACTTTAAATGTCTTATGTGTAGCAAACATATATAGTTCAAGAATTTGATGTGTGTGCATATGTAGAGTATTCATTAGTATGCATTCTATTTCAAAAAATGAGTACCACATTAAGTTTCAGAAAATAAAAACTCAGAACTTGGCAAATGTAACTAAGGTTCAAAGCTCAACCATAATTCTGTCCACTTGTGTTTCTGTCCTAAAAGTTATCTTACTTTTGATTAAACTATTTGCCAGTTAATATAATTTGTCACTCATTCTTGTAGAACTTTATGTTAAGGCTGGTTGGAATCTTTCAAAATTTCAATGAAAATAGAACAAAACATTTTAAATGAAAGTTTCTCTGAGTGCTATGTAAAAGGTCCAGGGAATAAGCTCTTGTAACACTAAACTACGTCAAGTGACTGCAACCCAGAAATGAAGATCAGTTTTTTGCCAGCACCTCTGCATATCACACCACTTTTCAAGGGTGTTTGTCTGTTTTGACAACTAATTATAGCTATATCATGCCTTTAGGAGAAAATCCTAACTGCCAGAGAATTATGTGAGTGTCGAATCCTAGAGTTTATTACACACACATTGTTCTGTTTGGGGAGCTGTGGGGCAAGTTTGCAGTTGGCTTGGCCCCCCCAACCTGCACATTCACTGATATCTGTAGGGAAATCCCATAGTCAGAAGGCATTTCTGGAGGGCTGGGTTATTTGTATGTTAGATCTATATCACTGCACTAACCCCTCTCACCATCCACCCCCCTCCATAATCACACTTCATGGAAAAATGATTCCCTGATAGCAGTTTCCTCAAAATAGCCTATCCTCCAAGATTCTGGTATGCAGAGGCACAAACCAATGTAAGGCAATACTGAAAAGGGACAGCGTCAACTCCCATTGCACATTCTCCACCAACCACAGAGAGGGTGATGATGTTAAAAAAAAAGAAACAACCTGTCTTCACTCTATCATTCCAGTCACATACCAGTGTCACAGAGCCCTGGCCACTTAGGGATGCTAAGGAGTTATTTCCATGAGTTTCCAGGAAGAAGGGAGGTGCACTCTGGGGAACTGATGATCACCCATTTCTCACAGGCTCTTGTTCTTACTCTCCCGTACAGCTGATGAGAACATACAGCTGTATCACATCTGTTTAAAACTACATTTCTCTTCTCTGAAGTGTAAATATTGTACTCTGTGGCAACTCCTTGAATTGTGAGTTGTGAATTGTGCACCTCATCACCACCTGCTCCTAGTGGTGGAATCTTTTCTGTGGATAAGCGCTCTATAACCAGCAGCATCTGGTAGCACAAACACTATCTTCCAGGCCTCCTCAGGTCTCGGTCTCTCTGTACAGGTTAGCAACAGGCACACACCATCCCCCAGGCCAGGTCTTAACTCACAGACCTAGAGAACATAGTTTTGTGTGTGTATATATGACATTCTTTTGCTGAACCCAGAGGATTCCTGAACCCCTATATAACCTTATGCCCTCTTGTACTGAAATCAAGAGGTCTTTGGGTCACATACTCATGTGGTTGAATGTTAGCATGGCAAAATATATTGCAGTCTAGACAATGTACCCTTTAACATAGAGTGCCTTCTTCTTCTGTTACCCCTAGGGGTTTAGCTTTTACCTTAAAGGAAAATAGAGACAAAGAAGGATCTGGTGGCTTATTGCAAAGCGGCTTCACTGAGAGTGGGAAGAATAAACTTTTTGTTTACTGGCAATTTTTAAAAGTAAAATATATATATATATATATTATGGGTCAAACAAAATGTTTCCTTTGACCTGAACTGAAAGATTTCATTTCAATTTTGACCATTTTGAATGTTTTCAAACATTTTTAATAAATTGAAGGGAAATGTCAAAAAAAAAAGAATTATTTTGAACTGAAAAGTCTAAATATTTCATTTTCATAGAATCCCAGAATCATTGAATTGTAGGACTGGAAAGTGCATCCTGAGGTCATTTAATCCACCTTCTGCGCTGAGGCAGGACCAGGTATGCCTAGACCATCCCTGACGAGTGTTTGTCTAACATTTTTTTAAAAACTGCAATGATGGGGATTCCATAACCAACCTTAGATGCCGATTCCTGTACTTAATTATCCTTATAGGAAAAAGTTTTCTTAATATCTAACTTAAATTTCCTTTGCTGCAGATTAAAGCCATTAGTTTTTGTCCTACCTGCAGTGGATATGGAGAACAATTGAACACAGTCCTCTTTATAACAACCCTTAGCATATTTCAAGACTGTTATCAAGTCTCGCTTCAGCCTTCTTTTCTCAACTCTAACATTCCCAGGTTTTTAACCTTTCCTCAGAATTCACGTTTTCTAAATCCTTTATCATTTTTATTTCTCTCTCCTGGTTCTCTCAAGTTTGTGCACATATTTTTAATGTGTGTTGCCCAGACTAGACACAGTACTCCAGCTGAGGACTTACCAGTGCCTAGCAGAGTGGAACAATTGCCTTCCGTGTCTTACATACAACACCCTGGTTAATGCACTCCAGAATGATATTCACTTCTTTTTCAATTGCATCACATTATTGACTCATATTCAGTTTTGTAATCCACAGTTGGAACCCCCAGATTCTTTTTCAGCAGTACTACCACCTACCCACTTATTTCTCATTTTGTAGTTGTGCATTTCATTTTTTCTTCCTAGGGAAGTGCTTTGAGCTTGTCTTTATTAAATTTCATCTAATTGATTTCAGATCAATTTTCTAATTTGTCAAGTTGTTTTGAATTCTAATTCTGTCCTCCAAAGTGTCTGCAACCCTTCCCAGATTGGTGTTGTCTGCAAATTTTATAAACATACTCTCTACTCCATTATCCAAGTCACTAATGAAAATATTGAATAGTACTGAACTGTCTCCTGTGGGATCATATTAGATACATCCTCGCAGTTTGACAGCACTGTCTGAGTATGCTCTTTCAACCAGTTGTGCACACACCTTATAGTCATTTCATGTAGATCACTTTTCCCTGGTTTGCTTATGAGAATGTCATGTGGGACTCTGTCAAAAACCTTATTAAGATCAAGATACATCAAGTCTACAGCTCCACTCCTATCCACTAGGCCATTAACCTTGTCAAAGAAGGAAATTAGGTTGGTTTGGCATAATCTGTTCTTGACAAATCCATGCTGGCTGTTCCTTCTGACTCTATAATTCTCCAGGTTCTTACAAATGGAATGCTTAATATTTGTTCCAGTATCTTTCCAGATATCTATGTTAGGCTGACTTGTCTATAATTCCCCAGATCCTTTTAGTTCCCTTTTCTAAAAATAGGTACTATGTTGCCATTCTCCAGACATCTGGGACGTCACCTATTCTCCATGAGTTCTCAAAGATAATTGCTAACAGTTTCAAGATTATTTCAGTTAGTTCCTTAAGTGCCTTTGACATTGTTTAAATGAAACATTTTGATTTTTTTGTAATGTTGGGGGTGGGATGTTGTGTGATGATTTGGGGTTCACAGACCAGTGAGGGGTTGTGTCACCACCTGCCCTGTAATTCTGGATGCCTCTGTGCTGAGCAGCTCTGGTTCAGTACCTGATACCAACTGTCCGCTTACTGCATGCAGATCTCACTCTGGCTTCCATCAGCCTGGTTACTTCTTACAGGGTGACCAGCTCCGAGTTTCTCCAAAACCATCTCCCCTGTAGCATCCACTTCCTCCCACTGAAACACTCACAAAACCTTATCAAGTCCACTGATCTTTTAAAGAAACAATACACAGCACTAGCCTTTTAGTTTGGCTGTGGACTTTATCCTTCAGTTTGAAACACTGCACTAAGATGATTGTGTAATAAAACAAGATCAAGTTTCTTAACAAAGAACAAGTGATAGCAAGTAGAAGAAATTGGGATAGAAATGGTTACAAACCCACACAAGTAAACATACACTTATAAGATGAAAACCTAATTTAACAAACTAGAGTATTTTGTTCCAAGTAGATTTTCTCATCACAGCCGTTCTTCCAGCATGACTGGGCAGTTCTTAGCCAGGATCCAATCACAGAATCCAGAGCACATGGTTTCTTTGATTCTTCAGGTGAAAGATGGCAAAATGGTTTTCTGTTTCTGCTTATATCTCCCAAAGTTCAATGACCTTCCTTCAGGAGAGAGGAAGGTTTCTGGGAGCTGCAGCTTCCATCCCCCATAGAGGCTGTTAAACAGCCATCATCCACACTGGTTTGTCTGATGGCTGTGTCTACCTTGCCTGTAAATATAATTTCATTGTCTCTCCTTGCTCAGTTTATAGTGGAGACACATTCAGGCAAGAGGAACCACTTTTTTTTTGTTTTGTTTAGAGTGGGGGCACTTAAGCCCTACTTGCCAAACACACTTTAATAACATATACCCAGCACATATTTATAATTTTTCATATATCACCTGTACACACACCTCACATTAATATTAATGATGACCGTGTTGCCCGTTCACATGATAACTTACATGACATCTTCTAGGTACAAATTATGACACCAGTAAATTGAGATACACTGAGCTGCTCAGGCCAACTCACACTCCTGGGGAGCCCCTGGCTTTCTTCCATCAGGATGCTTTTAGTGTCACAGTGGGTTTTATTTTTTTTCTAAATGAACAATTCAGTGAAATGGACACAAATCTGTGAAATGTTTCAGTGACACTGAATTTTTTCTTTTTTTCCAGAAATATGTTTTGGTAGAACAAGTTCACCCAGCTCCAGTTTCAACCACAAACCATGTATATATTTAGCTGATTTTTTTGCTGAGCATGAAAAAAGAAAATGTAAAATACTGACTTCCCGAGCCTTTTTTCATATCAAACCCATAAAAAGTCAGAATATACTAGTTTATTAATGATTAATGATTATTATTATTTGAAGCTTTGTATTCCACACAGCTCTTTCCTCAACTTTATCTGCAGTCTACATGCTCTTTTGGATCATTGCCATAGTAAAATAATTTCACTGGTTGTGAGATAATCACTTAAATTAGATATGGGACAAAATATAATAGCTAATACGGAAGTGCAACAGTTAGTAATGCTTTATTTGCACATACATAGGAATTAGCCGTCAGATGAACTCATACACATATGTAAATTAAAACAACAAGATCTTTGAACCTGGGATACTTTAACATTATAAAAGAGAGAGCATATATTGATGAAGTTAGTCTCTGTATTAAGGTACAATGCTTGCTCTCAATCTTCAGGACAAACAGAAAGGTTGGGCTGGAGTTAATTCATGCATAATTATTTCTTAATGATCACTTGGGGGCGGGGGTGGGGATTACTGTATGAATAATGCATGGCACCAAAGTCTCCAATAAACTGGTTTCTGACATTTCATTTGATCGGCATCACTCTCTTTTTGCCACGGCACTTCTGTCACATAGCAAAGGATTTGAAAAGGTTCTGTCTTGCACAGATCTCTAATTCTAAATGGGGGGAGAAGGGGAAGGCTCAAATCAATACCTGTGAGCTTATCTATAATGGGACTGGAAGCTCTTTAACCCTAGAACTGAACTGTCAGGCCTGATTGGAGATAATTGGACAATGAAGTTCTAAAACTCTAAGTAAAAATAAACACAAAAGATTTTTATTAAAGTTATTTTAAAAATAGCTGCTGGTGTTGTATTGAATGCGGTTTCTATTTCAAATACATGTGCAAGTACAATTCATTATTAAACAGCTTTAGACATCAAGATAATTATAACATTCTTAGTGATGCTTTTTAGTACCCTCAAGATGGCTTTGTGGCTTTATTTATTTATTCATAACATGTACCTTAAGAAACAAATTGTTTTCGTTGTTGTTCTTGCTTTCGCAATCAGCAGGCTGACAAAGCACCAGTTGTGTTTCCCAATTTTTAGGTTTTATTTGTGGCTGCTGCTTCCTGGATGTGAAATATCAGATAAGTGGGTCACTTCTCAAATTGATTTTCCTTAAGGGAAAGAAAACTAGAAGAATAGAGGCTGGAACTTGCAATGCTGCATTTCTTGAGCTTGCTAAATGGTCATTGGATCAATGTCTACCCTCTGTTCTCTGCTGAAGCCTACAAAAAAATCAGTGGCTATAAATGTAGGTACCAGATGTCACTCAATGGGTGTCAGCTGGAAGTAGTCAGTTAGCTGTAAGAGAACAAAATTTGGAAAACTAGACTGAAATGAATTCATTTACAAAAGTTCTTTGCCATAAGAACTTATTGTGGACTTCACAAGCTTCCCCTATCTAATAAACTGTGCTTAGCTGTTACTAGTGCTCTGACTTTATGTGGAGACATTACAGTTAAAACAGAATACACAGTGGGTCAAATAGAAAATGCCTTTCATTTTGAAGTAGAATGAAAGTCCAAAATGTTTCAATGGAAATTGCTGTTCAACTTATAGTGAACCTTGCTTTGCGGTTAAACTATTATGTATGCATAGCAAAAGGTGGAGGCACTTCATTGCAAAAAGTAGCACTGTGATTGTGGTCTATGGGAAACGGTGTGCTGGTATATTGCCAGCCTAGAAATCCCTGTCTCAGACCTCCGTAAGCGTGTAACTGATCCATAACATTATATATTACTGATCAAATATGAATGATATTAAATTACAAACAAAGATATTAAAGTGACTTTAATATCCTCTCTTAAATGCAGAGAAGCAGAGAAATTCAAAGCTAAATTGGCTGTCAATCCTCCCCTAGTAGATTTTATTATGGAAAGGAAAGAAAAAAGCACCACTGAGGGACTCAGTGTTGCCATTTTGGCTAAGACTCATATTATTATCATTACTTATTTGTTTCCGGTGATGTCTATAGTCTTTGTAGAGCTTGGGCTCCTTAGTTCAGGGAAGGGACTCCAGCTTTGGGGATGTAGCTTATATCTCAATAGGTTCCTAGACTACTCTACCAGTGTGTGACTGGGATGAGGTCTTGGCTCCACTTCTCTTTCCACCTCCCCATCCCTTTGGAGTGTGAGGTCTTACTTGCCAGGGCATGTGTGAAAAGACTACATTTTATTGGAATGCTATGCCAGGGCTAAATATGGAGCATTTTGTGCACTCATGATTCAGCCAGGCAAAAACCAGTCCTCAGTGAATTGAGGATTAGAGCAGGTGGGAACTGGATTTTCCATTTCACGGGAAATACAACTATTTAATATTTTTTTCTCATTGCAAAACTGAACAAAACCAAATAATTTTTCAATTTCCCTGAAATCTCCTTTCCCGAAAATGACGTTGAGTCTATTGAAATGTTTTGGTTTTTTGATAAATGGAAAAATTTCCTGTGGGGGTTAGCAACATTCAGCATATGGAACTTTGTCTGCATTTTTTACCCAATTCTGCTGTACACTATGTTGGTCATCCAGAATAATGTTATTGACTTCATTCAGACTACTCCAGATGTTTGACATAATATTTGAGAACAGAATTTAGCTCAGTGCCTCAATGACCACATTTTGACCACATGAGCATCTTTCTACTCAGTATACACTTCTTTTGTGCAAGCCCAGATCATGGCTACCTACATCTGCACTGTTTTGGAGAAATGCTTCTAGTATTCCTTATACATTTTTTCTCTAGCTGCTGATATATTTTGTGAGTTGTTTTCCTTTTGCCTGTTGCACAACAGGGAATATCAATCACTAAATATCTCTCCCACCCTTCTTTTTCATTTCCAAACCTCCCTCTTCAAGATCAATCACTCTTCGACATGCCTCCTGTTTCCTCCAAGCTCCTTTCTCTCACTGTGCAGCCCTAAACTCAGGCAGGAGTTGAGTATAAGTCATTTCAAGGTGATTTTTTTTTTACTTGTCCAACCCTCAGCGTTGCTGCTCACCTAAAATCCAAAGCAAGTTGATTCTCCCGCTGATTTTGGGAGTCTTATTGATGCACCTCTAGCATCTATTTGGCAGTGATAGTTGCAGTTTCCTTCATGTGTTCTCCAACCTTGTGTTTCCCATCGAAGAGTCTAAACAATTTGTTATTTTTGTAAACATTGCAGGTCAGATTCTCTCATACACCAAGGTACGCTGGGTGTCAGAGAGTGGCGTGGACTGTCATGTGATTCTATGCCCTGCACCGCTTCCCCCTGACTCCAGCCAATTATAAAGCAGCTTCCAGACAATGCCAGCAGGTGACGGTCCCTATTCGAATTGTGAGACCAAAGCCTTCTAACTGCCTGTCCCTCACAAACACTGACAATCCCCCTATCCTTTGGATGGAAGAGGAGGTAACATAAGAGTCAGCTATACCCCTATTACTGCCAACTGAGAGAATCCCAGCTGGTGATAAACCCAGCCCTGCTGGCCAGATAAACCCATTATGCAGCTCCATATGTAATTCCATACTTTCTCTGTTGTAGCTTAACAAAAATACAAGAGTTAGTGTTATTAATCTGCACCAGAAATATGGATAAAAGAAAATGAGGTTTTGATTTCCATGATATAGAGGCTAAATGTTACTGAAGAAGTAAAAATTGTCTGTAATGATATGCATGAGTTGCATGATGGAAGATTCCATCAGAGGTTAGATATTCATCCTGGCAAAAGCTTACTTTCTCTTTCATCTGGAGTACAAGTGCAAAGAAGCAGATAATGGCTGATTAGAGAGACATAGGTTGGCAAATTTTAAAAATGAAACAAATAGGTAGCATAGACAAAACAGTGGTTTTGCTTAACCAGACAAATCTGAATGACTTCTTTAAGCACTGGATATTATAGCTGTACATAGTGGCCAGCGCTCTTTTTTAACTGTATGTGTAAGG
The DNA here is from genome assembly GCA_007922155.1 of Mesoclemmys tuberculata. Classification (NCBI taxonomy): domain Eukaryota; kingdom Metazoa; phylum Chordata; order Testudines; family Chelidae; genus Mesoclemmys; species Mesoclemmys tuberculata. The sequence goes on from ML677027.1 coordinate 4,044,653, forward strand.
ATCTACATGGCTAGAAGACCGGTCTGTGGAGCCTAGGGCAGCTGATGTTCTCACACTGCCACCAGGAGGCCATGGAGTGCTACCTTCACTGTGGAGATTAGGCACCACAGGATATATTTTCCAAAGGACACAGAGTAACAGCACCCTGCCACCCCTTGATTGGCCCAAGCTTATTATTTAACCCTGGAGGCTACCCCAGGAAATTGTCTGAGCCACCCGTGCAGACTGCTGGCTTGTTACGGTTCGAGACTTAGTCTCACTTTTTGAATTTCGGGCTCCAGCAGTGACCTGACTCTGGCCCTGATTCTGGTCTACTGATCCCAGCTCTAGCAATTACTCTGGTTCCTGCTTACTGACCGCTGCTTGGTGGCCATATTTAACTTTGTGACAACAGCCCAGCCGTGAGCACTAGACAAGGCCACTTACACCCTGTTCCCTTACCACAGACCATTAAAGAAATGTCTTGTCACTGAGCAGGCCTTATGGCAGCGCCGGATCCGCAATAACTAGATAAGCCCTTGAGATCTTGATCTACCACATCTTCATTCCTTGCTGTCCTTTACAATAAAAGTCCATACTGAGCATACTTCCTCCTTGAGGTGACCTTTGGAGTATTGTTTCCAGTTTTGGGCCCCCCCCCACTACAGAAAGGATGAGGGGAAATTGGAGAGAGTCCAGTGGAGGGCAACAAAAATGATTAGGGGGCTGGAGCACAAGACTTATGAGGAGAGACTGAGGGAACGAGGCTTGTTTAGTCTGCAGAAGAGGACGAATGAGCGGGGGATTTGATAGCAGTCTGTAACTACCTGAAAAGGGGTTCCAGGGAGGATGGAGCTAGGCTGCTCTCAGTGGTAGTAGATGACAGAACAAGGAGTAATGGTCTCAAGTTGCAGTGGGGGAGGTCTAGGTTGCACATGAGGAAAAAGATTTTCACTAGGAAGGCGGTGAAGCACTGGAATGGGTTACCTAGCGAGGTGGTGGAATCTCCATCTTTAGAGGTTTTTAGCAGCAGCTTGGCAAAGCCATGGCTGGGATGATTTAGCTGAGGTTAGTCCTGCTTTGAGCAGGGCATTGGACTAGATGACCGCCTGAGGTTCCTTCCAACTCTAACCTTCTATGATACTTGTGATGTGTGCATGCACTAAGAGACCCTGTGCTAAACTTCTTGGTACTGTAGTACCTCTGGAGATCCCACCTAGTTCCTGGGGCTCAATCACCCTGAATTTCATAGGGGAACTCCCCTCTTCTGATAGCCACATGGTGGTCTTGGCCAATTTTTCAAAAAGACACACTTCATCACTTCATCTTCGTCATCACCTACCATCTGCAGAAACCGCAGCTCAGCTCCTGGAGGTGCTTGTTATCTGTCCCTGTGGTCTTCTGGACCATATCACTTCAGACCGAGACCTGCAGTTTGTCTAACTCTTTTGGCATTACTCAGATTATTGAACATTTGTGCTTTTACCTCTTCCACATACCACACGTCCAGAGATAAGCAGACAGGGAGACTGAACCAGCTACTAGAGCAATGCCTAAGGTGCTTTGCCACCAAGATAACAGTTCTCCCTCCTGCTCTATGCTGAGCTCTTGTACAAGAATGCCAATCACCCCTCCACAGACAGAGCTCCTTTTTTCCAAATGATGGATTCCATCCTCCCCCTCCAAACCCAGCCATCACCAATTGGATCCAGTATTCATCATACCCAGCATGAGCTTAAGGACCACCTCAGAAAAAGGACTACAAATGGTATGTGCACCATCAACCACAGGAAGACCCAGCTCTTGCAGTGGGCCATAAGGTCTGGCTCAGGGCAAAATACCTCTGTATGAACAGATTGTTGTTCAAGCTAAGCCATAGATTCTTGTAGCGTTCCATATTCTCAGCAGCTCAACCCCTTCACCTTCAAGATACAGATTCCCAGGTTCCTTAAGTCTAAGATACACCCTGTTTTCCATGTATTCCTCTTGAAGTCTTATATAGAGGTCCCCTTTCCTGATCAGTTCCAATAGCTGTCTCTGCTGGTCCAGGTCCGAGGGCATGAGGAATATGTAGCCTGAATTATCCTTGACTCTAGACTGCAGGGGGGAGACTGTACTGCCTGATTGATTGGGAGGGCTATGTTTTCAAGAGCATTCCTGAGAACCTTCTGTTCATGTCTATGCCCTTGACTTGGTAAAAAAAAGTTTAAAGCGCATCCAGACCAGCACAAAGAGTGAGAAAGGGTGACCCTGAAGGGAGTGGGTAAAATCAGGAGCCAGAGCACTAGTACCCAGGTCTGGGGCATGGGGTTTGGAGGGGGGGGGTAGCTGGAATTCCCACACTGCCACTGGGAGACCATGTAGAGCTACCTCCAGAAGCACTGTGGAGATTAGGCACAGTAGGAAGTGCTGCCTGAAAGGGGCAGAACAACACCTCTGATTGACCCAAAACTCCTAGTTAACCCTGGAGGTGCTCCAGGAAGAAGTTTGGACAACGTGCAGACTTCTGGCTTGCTGTGGCTCCAGACTTTATCTTGTTTTCCGATCTCCGAGCCTGGCCTGCCTTTGCCTCTGCTCCTGCCTCTCAACTTCAGCCTGGCAATTACTCCTGGCCACGGGCCTCTGACCCCAGCCTGACACTGAATCTTGTCTATTTATTCTGGATCTAGTAGCAATTAATCAATTAAGGAAAAGAGAACAGAATACAATCTAAGTGGGAAAAATGACTTTTTTTTTCAGATTATGATATTTTAATGGGCTGGGTCCCATTGTGCCTGTTGCTGTACAAATGTACAATATATAACCACTACGTTATCAGTGTATAACCACAAAATTACTCCAGCTTTCTGCTAGTATAGCTCTCTCGGTTTAGGATTGGTTTCAATGGTGTAACACAAGTGTAAAATGAGAGTTTAATTCACCCTTGCATTACTCTATCTATCTACTCATAAACCTCTCAACAGCATAGTATGTGAGCACCTCGATGCTCCACCACCATTTGAGTCCACTTCAAAATAAAAATGAACAAGAGTCAATTTTATATTGTTTACTGTTATGCTTGATCTTCATCTAGGCAAGTAGTACATAAAATCCATTTACTAATGACATATACGTGATAACAGTATATGGAATTTTATAGATCTGATTTTACTGCAGAAAATGTAGTTATTTTGGGATCTCAACAACTATAAATCTGAGTGTAGATTTTTTTTTACAGTGTTGAATTAGCTTGGACAAAATTAAAACATAAAATTTCTCTGGATTCTTCTTTGGTTTATCTTGGGGACATTTTTCATTTGGATTTTTATATATTTCCAAATGGCAAACATGCAAAAAACATTATTTTTATTTCTAGATATAGCTAAAATTAATTAAACTAATATAATATGCGGACAGGAATCACATATGCTAAGTCACTTGCTAGATGCTTTGCACAGAAATATTCTTGTGGTTTGACAACCTGATTTCTTGTTTTCTGACAGTGGTATAATTTGCTTTAAGAATTGTTTTAATCAGTTCCCAAATATTTCTTTCTATCAGCATTAGATAGAAATAACTGAATTTTGTAAAGTTGTTTTAAGCTTTATTATGAGGAAAAAACTTTATATAAAATCCTATCAATCTCCCCCGCAAAGACACATTTAATTAAATTAATACCTCTGAGAATAGAGCATCACTTATGAGTTATAATGAAGCTGTACAGGCTAGTTTTTATATTACACAAAGTAATGTTTTTCTTGAGGTATTATAGCAGGAGGTGGAATATTGTAATTAAGGATCGTTCTGGCTTTCCATTTTAAACTACTATTTTCAGAGGGATTATAAATCCTGTAAAGGCCTGGCTTGGTATAAATCAAATCTCTACTCAGGAGGGGTTTCCATTTTTAAATGAATTACTGTGGTGGCCCCCAATCACTTTCCAAAACGAATAGACTTCAGGTGTGAGAGCTTGACTCCACTGAATTCAGTGAGGTCAGGATTTCATTTACTGTTTTTAAAATGGTTACAGTATCAATTTACCTGACTCGTGTTGCTTAAATAGGCCAAATGTGTCTCATTGTCTATTTTCTGCCTTTAATCTCTTCTCTCCTTCCTTTCATTTTCCAGTTGACATGAATCTATTTTTATTTTATTTTTTTTTAATGAAGGAGAGACACAATTGTAAGTGCAAAACTTATAAATTGGGAACCATGGCTGATTTTTATAATATTCCCTAAAGTCCGTGGAAAAATTAGGAATTCTATTCTAGTCCACTGCAGCCTAATCTAGTTTTACCTACCAGAGTCTCTTCTGTTCAGTGTCAGATTCTTATATTGCCCTCATCACCATGTTATCTGAGAACCTACGGGTTGTATATTTTCTCATAGAGGAGATTCAGAACATAACATATTAGTTTCTAGGGTTTATGAATTTGGGTTTCATAGAGATCCTCCAATAAAGACAAATGATCCGATTGTCATTCACTACTCAGTTTGAATAACACCTTACTCCACCAGTAATCCCACTGAAACGTTCCTTTTTCCTGGCAGTTTATTAGAGTTGTCTCTTTAAAACCTAGCCTCAGATGATATTTGTGATACTGGCAGATCAGCTGTCAGCTCATGCCAACACCCTGAGGCTTCACTGAACGCTGACAAACGCACAGCTGGGAACCAGTCTGCTTACCTCTCTGTTAGTATTATTAAAATAGGTGTTAGATTTATAAAAATGTGTTTAGTGTTCAGATTTTATGAAATGCTTTTGAGTTGCTGCATTATCGCACTTATACTATGTGTATGCCACATTGTAAGGTAATATTTAAGTGTTTGCTCGGTAGCTATAAAAGTATTTCCTCTGAAACTGTAAACCCAGTCTGGAGAGAAACATTATCAGGTAAGAAATACTAGATTACCAGAAGAAGTGTCATCTCCTCTCCAACAAGAGAAGGCCTAGAAACACCAGGCAAGCCACAATGGAGCATCAATGGACAAAACACTTTGCTGATTGCTCAGCCCACAAGGATAAAAATCCTTGTTATCTTTAAACTGCTTGAACAGTGAGCGATGAAAATTTCTAAGCAAAAGTAAGGGATTCCTTCTGTTTGGCCTGAGTTAGCCGTTAGGTCTTATCAATCTTACATATTACAGCAGCTTCTATTACCTTTTGGAACCTTAGTACCTCATTTGTGTATGTATGTTTACCTGCTATAACCTTGTAAATAACTCTCTTATTTATTTTTCTTAGCTAATAAATCTTTAGATAGTTTATTATAGGATTGGCTATAGATGTCATCTTTGGGGAGAGATCTAGGGGGCAGTTGACCTGGGGTAAGTGACTGAACCTTTGGAACGGGGAGTAATTTGGATATTATTATATTATTGTCCTGCCTTGAGTGCAGGGGACTAGACTAGATGGCCTGTTGAGGTCCCTTCCAGTCCTACACGTCCGTGATTCTATGATTATTGAGGTTTTGATGTAAGAGACCATCTATCACAAGGGCAAGCTTGCCTCAGTGACAAGGTAGACTGGCCTGCCCAAGGGAACTATGAAGGCTGTTACAGTGCTTGAGGAGTTCCTACTTGACATTTGGTTCTTGAAATCTAAGTATAGAACTCACAGTCGGTTTGGGGTTTGCGTCCTGTCTCTTCACAGCCTGCCCTGAAGTTGGTACTCATGCTTGTGAACAGAGGCATGCCCCAGAATGGGCAAGCAAGGGCATACCCCCCCTCAATAAAAAAGGAAAAAGAGTTTTCACTAGGGGAGTGGTGAAGCACTGGAATGGGTTACCTAGGGAGCTGGTAGAATCTCCATCCTTAGACGTGCGGCTTGACAAAGTCCTGGCTGGGATGATTTAGTTGGGGTTGGTCCTGCTTTGAGCAGGGGGTTGGACTAGACGACCTCCTGAGGTCCCTTCCAACTCTCGTCTTCTATGATTCTATGATTAATAATCATTAGGGGCACAGAACTCCTCCAGTCCTGGGGCCACAGTGGTGTTGTGGGGAGGGGAGAGTGAGTTCCTCCTGGCCCCGGGGACATGGTGGTGGGGAGTGGGAAAGCAAGCTTCGGCTGGATCAGGGTGGAAGGGGAGGGAAAAACGAGCTCCTGCCAGGGCGTGAGGGGGAGGGGTAGCTTGACATATTAATCTCCTAAACTCTTACTAATATATTCCACAGTAATGGTCCACTGCACTGTTACATTCTGAAGTATTTCAGTTTATCAATGTCAAATATTATTGCATTTCCATAAAAGATGGCACCACAGTCACCTCATTTTCTTAGACTACCAAAACGTACCGATTCTCAAAATGAGCTCATATACAACTAATTCCTAACAGTTTAATAGGCCCAGTAATTATCCTCTTGTAAAAACTGATGCTTTCCCCATGTTGTTGTCTTCTGCATAAATCTCTGCATAGTCTCCTTTCCACTGCTCAAATTTTTATGCACATTTCAACTGCATAATGGATTTTATCAGACTATTAAAAATAAACTATGTAGGCTCCTTGCCATGCAATCAAAAACAAACAAAACAGACAACCCTCCTCCCACCGCCCCCCAGCTTGTTAGGCATTTAGTGTCAATGATCAAACACCCTAAATCTCTGAAAGGTTATATCATAACCGTTACTACTACTAAACAAAATGTATAAACAGACATTTGTTCATTTTAGAGGCTGGCTTACATTCATGTTCCTGAATGTCAAACCTTCAATTCTAGGGGCTTATATTCTAGCTCTGATTTGCCTGCAGCCTCAGTCACAGAATAGCCATTCATAAGAGAGTCCCACCTGAGCTCATGAGATTTTTGCCATTCAGAATAGTGGAGTTCTCATGCAGTCAGCTAATAATGAGAACCCGTGATTTGGGGCTGAAAAATCACATGAGAAAAGATAACATTTTGACACTATCCTCATTCCCCATCCTTTATTTGGCCACATACCAAAACTTCATCATGTATCTCATCCATATTCAAAACCAACTAGCTCCTGAATCCACCTTTACTGGGAAAGATGGGAGTGATTTATTGAGAGAAATTTCCAAACAAAGATAGATAGTATGTGCAGTTGCTCCCATGTCCCTGATATCATTTCTTTGAACTTGCTCAAGGCAATTCTTGCACTATTTAATTCTATTTTGGTGCATAAGCTTTACTGAAAAAGCATATGTCTCAAATGAAATTCCTAGTAGCTCATTTTAATTTTGCTTTGTACTGTCTGAGTGCTGATAACTTAAATCAACTTGACTGCTGCTTCAGCTAGTAAACAGCACATATTACCCAGTGCATATTGCTGCTAATAGCTTGTACATAATCCTTGAGGCTAGGTGTATTCTTCTAATAATTAATGTATTAATACTATCCCTACTGGGGCAGCAGTGGATGTCTAAAGGTGCTAGGAAGATGTAAAATAAGAGTTTTCTGCATTCTCTGTATTCAGATCCTTCATTATAAACACATCAAACTCCTATAATTGAACTGGGAGGGGAGGTAGGGTGGAAGCTTCACTGGGAAAGCTTCCTAACTTAATCTCTTGGTCTTCGTTTGCACTTCCTATGCCTCGTGGATACTGTAATTAAGAAGTGTGACTTGAACAAGCATTAACAGCTGCTGAAGAAGAGAACTATATTAGAAACTAGTGTAGTTATGCCCAAAATAGCTCACAATAAGGGTGACAGAAAATCATCGTATTTAGACAGAATTGTGGCTTTATACATGGTGTGGAAAGGGCAGAAAACTATATTTATATACTGCATAAATCAGACAGCGAGCTAGAAGAAAATGAGGAGATATTTCAATTTATGTAAATACAAAGTACTGTTAACAAATAGCAGCCAACCATCTATCTTTTGATTTCCTGATCTAATCAATAGACCACACTCTCCTCCCAGAGCCAAGAACAAAGCCCATTAATCACATTCTACCTCTGTCTGTCAAATAGCTGTTTAACTCAGGACTCGTCTACAGAAAGACAAGTTTGCAGCACTCTGAGGGTAAATATGCCTGGAGTAGCCTGAAGAGCAATAGGTGTCTGGGAGGAGCCTGTTGCAGCACACTAAAAGTTCCCTAGTGTGCTTTAATCTATTCCCATTTGAAGGTGGGATAGATCTGAAGGTACTACAGAAGTTTAGTGCATAGTGGCAGAGTCCATGCAGACACTTATCACGCAGCAAGCTACCGAGAGGTAGATTTACAGCCCAGGCTGATGTGAACTAAGGCCATGTCTTCACGTACAGTGCTACAGTGGCACAGCTGTATTGGTACAGCTGCGCCACTGCAGTGTGTCTGGTGAAGATGCTCTTTGCCGACTAACGAACTCTCCCATCGGCATAAAAAACCATCCCCATGAACTGCATAAACTATGTTGATGGGAGAAGCTCTCCCACTGACATAGTGATGTGCACACTACCCTTTATATTGGTGTATCCGATATAGCTCTGGGGCACGTGGAATATACACCTACCTGTGTGACATAAATTCTACCTGTGTAGACATAACTTAAGTATTTGTGTCAACAAACTGTCATTGGCAAAGTTTGTGTGGCACAACCCTATTTAATGGCTTGTGTACATAAAAGATAACTGATTACTAGTGCTACCAGCTGCCTAGTTATTCCTTTTAGCTCAAGGTCGGAACTGTGGGTCTGTAGTTCAAATCCTGCTCTTGATCCATGCAGGAGGTCATTGCAGTTGCAACTAATGGAGTATGGTCCTGAGGCATAAACTAAATTTAATAACTTTGTGCCCATCTGCTCTCAGTTATACGAATGACTTCACTGGAATGACTACAGATTTACATTGGTTTAGAACAGAATTTAGCTGACTGAAAACAGTATTTCTCTCAGCCCCAACTCCCATTGGCTTTAATAAGAGTTAGAGTCATGTATCCGAGAGTAGATTTGAGTCTATTGTTCCAATATTATTGAAGACAGAAATAATTATATTGCCATTGTATAATGTTGGGGGGAAAAACATGAAGTTAAACCCTAGCGTGATTGCCAGTAATGATGGGTTAGAGAACAATTAGCCCATTTTGTGGGAATCAAAAAATTGCAAACCCAGGGTATTTGGTAAAAGATAGAATCCAGGAAATCAGAAGGAGGGTGGAAATGTGTCATTGCCATTCCTGTGTTCATGAAATTAGATTCATTATACTCACCCAGTTACTGAGAAACAAGTCTTTTAAATATCAAACCTGTGTCTAGGTCAGTGAGTAATACCATGTGGCACTGAAAGATTGTATAGAATTTCATTAAGGATGCATAATATAGTCTTTTGTGAGTGCAGTGTATGACAGAGCTGCAGCTGCTGCCTAACAAAGAGGAAGTTTACATATGGAATCATATTGTTCATTAAATGTTCTTTTTGAACAGCTCTTATTATTCCTAATCCCAGGAGAAAAAAAACAGTGTCTATTGGTGCTGTATTGAAAAACCATTCTGCTGGAACCTGAATATGTTTGGCCACATTCTCAGATCCAGCCAAGTTGTACTCATCACAGAACCAGCCCTTTTTGTGCTCCCTGACAGCAGGCTATCAACTGATTACCTGGTGCCTGACATAAAATATAGTAGTCTCAAGACCAGCCATTTCTGGGCCCCATTTTCCCATGGGTACTGCACTTGTGGGCAGGGAGGGCATATTACAGAAGAGCTGCTACAGTGGTCAGATGCCAGTGGAACATTCCACCATATTCAGGAATTCCTCAGAGGGCAGCTCTGCTGGGTTTATGGCAGCTTCACATTGGCAGAATGGCACGCAGTGGTCACTGTGAAGGTTACAGGGCTAGCTACATCTCGGGCCCCTTCTCTGGTCTCTCTAAATGCACCCCTACAGGTCTTGGCCTTCATGCCTTTGCCTCCGTCAGGGTGGAGTCCCACAATTCTCCCACTCTTGTGTATTGGCTGTGCTTACCCAAGCAAGTTCATCTGTGTTTGGTACCTGAGGCTTTTTGTTTAGTTAACCATAGGAACAAAGAACAACATAAGAGTAAAAAGAATTTAAAATAAAAAAGGTCTACATGCACATCTGTCTTACCTAGGATCTAATAATCTTCCTGCTGGGAACCCCGATAGGTCTAATTTCCCAGATACCCAAACCTCTGGAGTATGGGTTCATTTTAGCTATCAAAAACATATCTCCCCCTGAAGAAGTGTGAGTTCATTTTAAACTCTCCCAAGTCTTTGGATTCTCAGCTCATCCTAGGGGTAAGTCATTCTGAGGAAAACCTGTCTAGGAGGCCTAGCTGAGGGGCTGAGCCAGGGCTTCAGAATGAATGGCTCTTGCCCTGTCTCATGTTCGGAGTGAAATGTATATCTGGATCCACCCCTCACCTTCCTAGCTGCATTTCCTAACAATCTTGCTATAGAATTAACTCAGTATATGCATATCGTAAACATCGCAATAACCCCGTCTAGATACAATATTCATAAATTATTATGGGTGGCACCAAATCAGTCACAATCACCATATAGCCATGAATCTGGCTCATTATTATTAGAAGAGAAAAATCTGTTATTTTAGCATTCAAGAGAACAGAGAAACATTTCCAGAATTTAATTAATTGACACTATTTTTTTCATGTGTCGCCTATGAATGGCTAAGTTACCAAGTTGACCAAAAAAGTATTCTCCCGGTTTCTAAGATGATATTTTGAACTACTTTCTCCTATAATGATGATAATTGCTTGACTACTGACAACCATTCCTGGATAGAGGCAATGAAACAAGAGTCTCCAAGAATTGTCAGATTCACAAGCCTTGACTCCATTTATGTCACTGACATGTTTTCTGAATTAAGAGGTTTTCAAGGTCAAACTATTGAAAAAATGCCTAAATATATGTCTCAAATACACAGGATAGACTTATCAAGCTGTCTGTAACTTGGGATCAACAAAAGTGTGACCTTAAAGAGGGCAAGACATACTGAGAAAAATTGATCAATAAATTGATAATTAGTTGATTGGGTGTGAGGCTTAGTTCTTGATTATATTTTTTTTACTTAAGAGTCAGGGATATTTATAATATCTTAAGTAGAGTATCTCATAATTCTTCATTAAGAAAAAGATTATATTTCAGATATTAATCTACCCAAAAATAACAGAATTCAAATTTAAAAAAATAGAGTCCATCTTTTTGTTAACCAGCTTCATATTTTTTACCCTCTGTAAATAAATAAATAAATGAGTAAACAAACAGCATTGCAGGAAATAATATAAAGCTTCAAAGAAAACTATAAAGCTCCTTTTCTTTAATTACTAATAAAATCATCTAGAATCTTCTACAAACAGTTAGCCACTTTTTTCATATACAAGAAAGAAAATAAATCATATGTATTTCTAGGAATGCAAAGCATCTCTCAGTTTTTCCATTCTATCTATGTTGGGTACTTATATGTCCTCCATTAGCATAATTTCTGACTCTGTCACAATCTTTTTTTTAATGCCTTTGTCCTCACAGCACCTCTGTGAAGTGTTACTGTCCTCATTTTGCAGATGAGGAACCAAGGCACAGAGAGGTTAAGGGACTTGTCCAAGGTCACAAACTAGAAGGATAGAAATGAACCTAGGTGAGAACTCTAATAGTAGGCGAGAACTCTAACCACTGGGCCATCCTTCCTATCCTCTAGTGTCAATTGAAATGGATCATGGTCTTAATAAAGGTATCCCTTGATGAGCCTCTTGCCAGAGTAAAAACTACAGAGTAAATATCTATGAAGTCAATGGATTTCTTGTCTGTGTAAGGACCACAGGGTTTGAGACAACATTATTGAAAATGACGTAGGCAAATCATAACCGGGCAGTGAACCATAACTCATCCTCCTGTCCTTCCCCCTAGAGTTCCGTGGAAAATATAATCATGATAGATAAAACCCTGTCACTGTGTCCTCCTTCAGAAAGATAAGGTACAGTTTAAAATACTTAATGCATATTTAACAAAATGTGCAGACAAACTTACGAAAGATTGCCAGAAAACATGTTCCTAAAGATGTTAAAGAGTTGATTTAGATATAGTCATGTTTCTGCTACAGCTAAGCATCATTCCTTTTAAATAATGTATGTGTACATCAAAACGTCTATTGTAATGTGGAAAAAGGTACAGAGTCACTCAAGAATCACCATTTTGTTACTGCAAATGGTGCACAACGCAGCTTCATGAATACGCTGGTGGACTGGAATCAATTTAAATTCTTTTATTACAGATCTAAATCTACATTTTTAATGTTGCAGTATCGTATAACATTGTCACTTACCACTAAGTGCTACGGTACATGGTAAGGGATACACTGCTGCTGTATCTGAGATTATAGATGATAGCAATGATCTTTTCTTCTGTTACAGGTCTTTTTTACATACATAATTCATGTATTCACATACACTCAAAGAAAGATTCTACAATAGCATATCATCTCCTTTATATCTTCTAGAAGAATGATGTGATTCATAAATAAAGGTACAAGAAATCTGATCTTGAATTTTTTTTCTTTAAAGATTGACAGCAGACTGTACTGATTTCACTTTTAAATTAATTAAACTTCATAGACAATTTTTTGGGGGTTAACCCTAGTGAATTTACTCTGAACTGAGAGAAAGTAGCATAGGCTGGTGATGAGAGACTGAAACTCATGAGTTTTAATCCTGGCTTTTAATGTTTTCTGTGCTGTTTGGTAAGCTATTTAATCATTTTGTCTCACTTTCGCTATCTGTCAAATTGTGATATTATTTGCCTGTGCTATAGTGATTTTGTGCATTAAAGTTGAATACAAGTCATGCACACAACTGTGTGTGCAATCTGTGCAACAAGATATTCACTGTGCAATGATGATTGCATGCTGAAATTAATCACACAGTTGCACTTGCAAATTAGCTGTGCAAAGTCTCTCAATTTTGCATATGCAATAAGATAAATGATTTTGAAAGTTAGGCCCTCACTGGTTGCTTTGGGTGAAATTCTGGCTTCATTGTAATCAATGGGAGTCTTATCATTGATATCAATTGACCTGGACTTTACCCTTTGTGCTTATGTGACAATTTTGAGGGTGAAATCCTGGCCCCATCAAAGTCAAGACACTGATTGGCTTCTTCAGGCCAGGATTACATCCTCCATTTTTAAAATCCTCTATTCTTTTCCTTAAAGCATTAATAATACAGTGATCACACTTGAAATTATGAGTATGGGAGGAACATAAAATAAAATGTTATTTAGGTTGAATTTAGAGGACTCCTTCTTTTCCATTAATGTCGCACTCATTTTTAGATTTTTTCCTGGTTAATTTTCAGATAGCTATTGAAAATATAAAGAGGTACAAAATTTTAAAAAGTCCAGTTCTTGTGGACCTCAAAATCAGCTGCTTTTCCTGTTCTTTTAAGCATTTTTTTTCTAGATAAACCTTTGAAAAAGCTATTCCAAGATACCAACAAACCAGTAGAATTAAATTAAAGAAGAGAAGGAACAAAAATACAAGGCAGAGGGTTGTATTTTCTTGGGTTCCTGCTCTCCCTTTGTTTTGCTTTAGCTCTGTAAATTATATTTCTCCTGAAAAGGGCAGAAGAAAAGGCTCTATTGTCCTTCTGTGAAAATCAGTGACAAAACTCAAGCCCTATAGATTCATACAGGAGCAGGATTAGTTAGAAATATTAGTTCATTTATTGATCACTCTTGCAGGATATCATGTCTGTTCTCTGAGCTGATCATCCACTGTAGGTTTCTCGTCAGGTGATTCCTGCTTGCTGAAAGTTGTCTGGTGGTGAGAGATTGCTGCTTTTTGTCTATGTAATTGCTTTGAAGGCTCAGGGACAGATTTGAATCTCAGAAGAGCATTATATATTTCTGTGTATCTCACAAGAAAGAAAAAGACCTGCTAATGGGGATGCAAGCACAATCACAGTAGCACATTTTTTCACATGGTAAATGATGCATGACACATATCCGAGATTAGAATCTGGGACTCATTAAATTTAGCAAAACAAAACAAACAAACAAAAAGAGGGCTCTTGTTAATTTCACAGCAGACTTGTTATTGGTTTGATCTCTATCTCTTCTAGCAATACTCATTGCTTCCATAGAACCTTCTGTTCAGGGATCTGTGAGTTCTTTTACGAACTTGAATGAGTTTAGCCTTCTGAACCCTCTGAGAAGGTGTATAAATATTATTTTACAGATAAAGAAAGTGCAGTAAAGAAATCACAGCACAGTGCTGGCAGCTGTATAGGAACTTGAATAAACCAGAGACATTGTCTTGTCCAGTGTCATAGAAGAAGTCTGTGGGAAAGCCAAGAACAGAATCCAGCTCTCGGACTTCAAGTCCCATATTTTGACTCTAAGAATAAAGTTCTCCCTTTCTCTTCAATAACCGGTCAAATAATGAAATAGGTGTGGCCTAAACATGTCAGTTAAATTGTGTTTGGTTTTTTACATTTACTTGGAGTGCTAGAAAGGTACTTTAATCATATTTCCATTACAGTTGTCTTATTAGTTGTATTACAGGACCTGATTAAATTCATCATAGGGAAATTTAAGGAACTAGCTGAAGCAATCTCAGAACCGTTAACAGTTATCTTCAAGAATGCGTGGAAGATGGGCAAGGTCCCAGAGATCTGGAGAAGTGCAAAAATAAAAAAGGGAACAAAGAGAATTATAGACCAGTCAGCCTAACTTTGATACTAGAAAGATACTGGAAAAAATTATTAAACCATCAATTTATGAGCACCTAGAGGATAATAGGGTTATAAGGAATAGCCAGCATGGATTTGTTAAGAATAAATCCTGCCAAACAAATCTACTTCACTTCTTTGACAGGTTACTGGCCTAGAGGAGAGGGGGAAATGGTAGATGTAATATATCTTGATTTTAGTACAGCTTTTGAAATAGTCCCACATGACACTCTCATAAACAAACTAGGGAAATGTAGTCTAGATGAAATTACTATAACGTTGGTGCTTTTCTGGTTGAAACACCACACTCAAAGAGTAGTTATCAATGGTTTGCTGTGAAAATTGGAAGGCACATGTAGCGAGTTCTCCAGGGGTTAGTTGTGGGTCTGTTGTTGTTCAGTATTTTCATTAATGACTTAGATAATGCAGCGGAGTGTATGCTTATAAAATTTGACGATGACAAGCTGGAGGATAAGAATGGAATTAAAAATGACTTGGAGAGTTGGTCTGAAATAAAAAAAGATAAAATTCAGTAACAACAAGTGCAAAACACTTGCTCATAGGAAGGAAAAATCGAATGCACTGCTACAACATGGGGAATTACTGGCTAGGTCAGTGGTGTGCAAACTGGAGGCCATGTCCACCCCCCCCAAGGGGGGGTGCAAGAGGTTCTCTGAGGGATGTGAAGAAACTGGAATCCCATGGGTCCTGCAGGACCCACTGCCATAATAATGGGAGCAGGATAAAAATAGAATGGATATTGTGGGGCAGGATGGGAGTGGGATTAAAAAAATAGTCTTCCCACGCCGCAAACATGAATGCCCTGGCCAACAGCTGCTGCTCTCCAGCTGCCCCGCTCTGAAGGCAGTGCTGCTGCCAGCCACAGTGCAGAAGTAAGGGGGAGGGGGGCGGTAAATTCTGGGAATGGTAAGGGAGGCACAACTGGAAAAGTTTGCACACCATTGGGCTAGGTGATAATACTGCTTAAAAGGATCTGGGGGTTGTAGTATATTTGAATACGCGTCAACACTGTGATGCCGTTGAGATAAAGGTGAATATCATTCTGGAGTATCTTAACAGGCATGTCGTATATAAGACACATGAGGTAACTGTTCTGCTCTAGTCAGCACTGGGGAGGGCTCAGTTGGAGCTCTGTTTACAGTGGTAGGCACCACACTTGGAAAGATGTGGACAAATTGGAGAAAATCCAGAGGACAGCAACAAAAATGATACAAGGTTTAGAAAAGTTGACCTATGAGGAAAGATTAAAATAACTGGCCGTGTTTAGTCTTAAGAAAAGAAGACCGAGCAGGAGCAGATAAGTCTCCAGAATGTTAAGGGGCTGTTATAAAGAGGACTGTGATCAATTGTTCTCCGTGTCTACTAAAGGTAGGACAAGAAGTAATGGGCTTAATGTGCAACAAGGAAGATTTAGGTTCAATATTAGAAAAAAATCTTTCTCTCTATAAGGATAATTAAGTATTGGAATAGGTTTCCACGGGAGGCTGTGGAATCTCCATCACTGTGGAATCTTCATTACCTGGCTAAAATGGTCTAGGATTATTTGATTCTATCTCAGTGCAGGCAGCTTCACTTGATGACTTCTTGAGGCCCCTTCCAGCCCTATAATCTATGATTCTATGATTCATGTCTATCTACCAGACCAAGATCAAGGCCCCATTGTGCTAGGTGCTGTGGTAAAACACAGTCTTACTATGGGAGAAGAAATGATGGGAGAAGGAAAATTTATTCCAAATTATGTAGATTGGCTGAGGCAAAGAGAATTTAAATGACTTGCCTGACTAAGAGCAAGTGGGAGAATTGTGATAGAGCCAAGAATTGAACCCATTTCTCCTCAGTCCCAGCTCACTACATTAGCATCTGTTTCTTTCTCTTTGTTGTATGTTATGGGTGAATATATACTTTCTCAAAATGTTTCTTTTCTTTTTGGTTCTTCTGTGCAGAACACAATAATCCTGATTGGTATTACAGAGTCTTAGCTATTGTTAAAAGATTACGTTTACTAGCAACCTACTGTGGGGTTCTGAAGAAAAAATTGTTCATGTTAGGTAAATTTTCTAAAATGATGACAGTGATTCCATAGATACAGAAAACTGAACTTCCAAACCCAAATTTGGATAATACTTTATTCATTAACTCCCTCTGAAGTCATTAGAAGCATTTGGAAACCCAGCTGTTTGACAATGGTCTCAATTTGCAGTTTCAGTCCACGTTGTTTTCTCCCTCGCTCGCTCCCTTCTAGTCATGGTACAGCACATGATTTTCTTTGGATCATTTATTACATCAGCCTGTCAGCAAATCGAGGTGTCTTATCTCTTCCACTGATCCTTGATTGATCCCTTGTTTTCTGCATTGTGGGTTATGGGGCTAATGTCTTGGCAGGGCTGATCTGTTGCTTGGCTTAAATCTTGTCACTTTGTGAATATGAGCGATAGTAGTTCTTGTCCTAATGTATTTTTATGTATTACAACGTGATTTCCTCTTCAAAACTCTTCTCTGCCTACAAATAGCATACTATAGCTAACATTTTAAACTCGCATAGTCTTGTTCCAGTGTTTGTTTCTTTAACAGCTAGGTGGTATTATTTATTTACTTGTCTGTTTTTGCACTGTGAGGTGGATTTTAGATACATAACCATAAGGGATTTCATTGTCTGTCCCCTGTCTAATAATATCAGGGCTTAATATCAATTACAGTGTCACTGTTTCTGTCTTGATATCTTATTATTAGGGATAAGACTTTATTACGGAGGTCACAGATGTCACAGAATCTGTGGCCTCTGTGAAATTAGTCTTTTCGGCTCCCCCACCCCGTGGCTGCAAGGTGGAAGCTGTCAGCTTCTGAGAGCCGTGTAGGTCTCATGGGGAAGCGGCAGGGATCGCCAGCGCCGAGCCCAGGGCTGATGACAGGAATCCTGTGGCTCTGAGCCCTAGGAAGTGGCAGTGACCCCGCTCCGCTGCTGTCAGCAGGGACCCCACAGCGGAGCCAAGGCAGGAAGCAGGAGCCCTGTGGCTTGGAGCTGCCATCGGTGACAGGAGTCCTGCGGGGGGTGAGGGCAGGGGAACCTCACAGCCTGAAGCCCCAAGCCAGTGCAGGTGGCGGCCGTGCAGCTCTGAGCTAGGGTCTTTAAAGCTGCTCATGGCAGCTCTGAGCTTCAGGGTCCCCCCCACCCGTGGGAGATGATGGCTGGTCCCCAGAGCTCCCTGTCGCTGTAGCTGGAGAAGGAACCCTGCTGCCGCCAGCCAGTGGGCACTGAAGTGACTTTGCAGCAGTTAGCCACTGCGGGTGATGGAAAAACCCCTCTACCCCCGGCCGTGAAGGGCTGAAGGGGTACCTCTCCAGCCATGAGCTACCACAGGGGACCCCAGCCTGGACCCCCCCAGGTCGCAGCTGCTCTGCCCATTGCCCCCCCCAGCTCCCAGTTGCCCCTCCTATTCCCCCCTGGGCAAGTTCCTGCTGCTACCCTGTTATTTTTAAAAGTAATGGACAGCTCATGGCTTCTGTGAATTTTTGTGTCTTGCCCTTGACCTGCCCGTGACTGTTACTAAAAATAACCATGGCAAAATCTTAACCTTACTTATCATCAACATTTCTCCCATGCGTATCATCGTAGGAAGTAAGTACTTGGGTCATGAGAACAACATTAAGTACTTTCCAGAAAAGATTCAGTACTCAGTCTCTCATGATTCTCTTTCTTGCTCTATGTTTAATCATGGGCTGTTTATCCATCTGAGCAGACTTTTTTGCCATACTAATTACAGTGATCAGTTTTAAATTCTGCTTCTCTTGCAGATGTTGTGGTCTACAGTATGACCAGAAGATGGTAAGGGTAGGACTCTTCTAGAAGTCCTTTGAAAGGACTGTTCTGGAGCATTGGGCCTAGAACTAGGCAAAATCTTTAGTAAATAGTAAAATCAACCCCAAAAATGCATTTTCCTGTCACTGAAACACTTTGTGAATTTGGATAGAATTAGGCAAATAGTTTCACCCCAAAAAGCATTGATATTTTTTCCTAAAAATGGCTAAGTGGCTTGTTTTCACCATTTTTAAATGAAAGTTTTTGAAATATAGTTATATGTATTAAAATGTAAAAAAAACCCAACAAAACCCATGAAAATGAAAGGAAATGGAAAACCAAAAGCAAGTAAGCAAACAAACATACAAGAATCATCTCAGATTGAAAAAAAGCCTGAAAACAAAACAAACACGACATTGCTTAGTTTCAGGTTTCAGGTTTTTCCATTTGTGTATGTGTGTGTGTGTGTGAGAGAGAGAGAGAGAGAGAGAGAGATCATTAATGGGAGCCACGCAAAAGGTTCATGCTTATCCTTTTTCTCCATGACACTGTGGGGAGAAATGAGTGATCTAGCAAGGGCAGCAAGAAAGCTAATGGCAACAGTACATCCTTCTACCCTGATCTGAGAAATAAGCTAGACTGGTAGATGCCTCTTCCACTCCAAGAGCCAAAGATGTTTTGGAGAAACCCACCCGCACACTTCTGTATTCCCTGTTAAATTGTTAAAGAGGCCACTAAAGTTCCTACTGCTGTGGCAATACTCTTTTCAAGAGCATGTAACAGCAGCTAGCTTTTTCTTTCCAAGGTCAGTAAGCCACTCTTTTGTTTGTATTTGTGGCCCTGACTGTAAATTCATCCCAATGTCATATTATATGCAAAGTCGGGCACCAAACAAACCCTGAATTTAAAGAGCCCCCAAATATGTGTCACATCTTAATTCTGTGGCTCCTGAGTTATGAGGAGTTATAAATCATTATATATGAATATACCATACACTGTACTGCTGGAGGTTGTTTGTTAGTTGTTATTACTGACTGCACAGTATGTTTAAAGAACTGGAATTGATTTGAGGGAAAAGTTGGCTTTTTGTTCTGTTGCTCATGCTGTGTTGACATGTTTTCATCAGCTAAATAGTGATACCTCTTCTATTTTAAAGGCTAATCACAGACTTGGTGTCTGCAGTTACCACCTACAAATAGAAAGATTTCTCCAAATGAGACTTTAGCGTTCCTCAAACAATTTTCCACCTTCATGCCATTTTTTTTTCATTTTCTTACCATCTGCCTTGCAATTAAGTTGTTTAAAAGCCCTACATCAAAAATGTTCTAGCTCCCTACAAATAGACTGCACTACTGTACCTTAAGTGGTGACAAAAATAGATGTCTATCCACTTATATAGCTCCTTCCAAAAAAAAAATACCAACTTCTTTTCTTAGTATTTCTTAATGACTATCATGGGGCTTAATCCTCAGCACCTGCAAGGCAGTGGTAAGAATGCCAATTAATCATGCTCCACTCCTGAGGTGATTAACTAATTGTCTCCTGGCCATAGGCGATAGAGCTAGGCTTTATACATAGACTGTAGAGAAGAAAGGTTTTTCTGGTGAAGGCAAGGTATTAGGTAGGATTTAACCTATAGAAAACAGTAGAGGAAGAACACTACAGGATTAGGCTAGGATTCTGCAGGAGAAGCTCTGCGATAGATCCAGATAGGGACCTACAGTGATGCTTGAGAGGGGTGGAAGAACTATTAGTTTGAAGATTTATTTGGACTTTATTTAAACTTGTTTGTGTTACCCTACAAGGGGTTGTGAGTTGGCTGGAGGGTTAATCCATAAAATACCCAGAGGAGGAGCCAGGGGCTCCAAGTGACGTCCTAGTAGGGGGGCATTAGAGACAGTTACCCAGAGATGTGACTAGAGATGATGTGGTGCCCACCAGGGGAAGACCTGCTGCTACAAACTGTTATGAAAATAGGTCATCTTGATATGGTTTTAATTTTTTTATAAATAAAAATATTATGCTAACATGAAATTCAGTCACAGTACAGATCACCTCAGTCGTGTCCATCTTTAATGCAAGCCTTTTCATGGATTCTCAAATTGCATTAAAAAAACTGATTAAAACTTTTATTCTACATGAGTCTTTAGACCTTCTATGGCAATTGATTCCTTGTAAAAGGAGTATAAAAATACAATTCACTGTATATATTATATTGTATGTGGCTTTCAAGCTTCTAGCAAGTTTCTAGCACAAGCCTCATTGCGGAAAAGTAAGATATTTTGTTTAAAATGTGCTTCTGTTATGAGGACGAATGAAATTGGGAAAAAGTTAACAAAGGAACTAGAGACTGGAGAAGCGAAAGCCAATTCAAGATCCAATGAGCTTCCTGGAGCTTTCTAGTAATTGCACTCTTTAACTGTATTATGAGGATGAACCAGTTATAAAAGGCTATATTGTAAAAGGTTAAGCTATGGTTACAAGCTGGGTGAAACCTTGTTATGGGTTGAGTTAAAACCTCACTGAGATTTGGTGTTAATACGTTCTCCAATTCGCATACGTGTCAGAACGAGTTAATCAGAAGCCCTCTCCTTCCCCCTGAGCTGCTGCCCACATAAGGCAAAACCTGCCCAGAACTTTGGAATAAGTGGTCAGAGGTCTTTTGGTGAGGGGTGTGGGAGGGTAGGTGTGCAGTGTACTGTGGAGAGGAACACACCACAACTAACGCATAATAACAGAGAGAGAGAGAGAGGCAGGCCCAAAGCAAGGGAGCCACCCTGTAGCCTGTGAGCACACAGTGACTTTGGAAAAAGCTACAGAGGGCTTTTCGGTCTGGTGTTGGCTAAAGAGATTTGGAGTTGAAACCTAAGACACTGCTCTTGTTCTTGGTTCATCCTGTGTTCAGAGAAGCCGGACTTTGTAAATAAACAGGGTTGATTCAAAGAAAATACTAGACTCCATTAATTTTTACTTTCTACTGGAACATCCCCAGCCCTGAACTTTGACTAACCTCTTGGGACAAAAAGGAGCAACAATACTAGAAAACGGCCTTGTGAAGTTATTAAAAAATTAAAAAACGTTGACATTTCAGTATTTTTTCTAGCCATGCTATAATACCTCTATCCAACATCTGCAAAGAAAGAAGAAATATCAAGTCCTTTTTTAAAATAAGTTTTTATCTATATGAAGTGGCATAAAAGGCATGAAGGGAGAAATCAGAATAAAAACTTTTGTGTAATCTTTAGTGTCAAAAGTTAGAAGTTCTATTCATTCTCACAAGGGGAATTTAAGAGATGAAAAGTGGGAAACATTATTTATGACTTAACAAAGGACACATAAGAAATGGCTGAAGCTTAGAAATAATTGGAAGCTAGGGCTTCATTTGCTCAGACAGAGCGTCACCTTTGTTTCCTATACAGTGGTCTCTAAATTACCCAAAACGTAAGTGAGAAAATCAATGGATTTTGTTTTGAGTTTTTGTTTGTCCCCCGCTTCCCTCTATATGATTACTCTCTCTCTTATGCCAGGACAAGAAGAAAGTAGATTCTTCGGGGTTACTGTTCCCAAACTAAGGGGCCAAATTTTGTTCTCCGCCCTCTCGTGATGTCAACTTTGACTCCAGTTGGGTTACATAGATTTAAGTAGCTTTATGATTTTCTGGTTTCATTGGACTGTAGGGCATATCATACCCTATATGGGATGATTTCCTCTATTTTATTGGTAGTTTTATATGATCAGAAAATGCATTTGTTTATAACTCTAAGATTGCAGACTAGGGTTTTAACAAATTTAGAGATGATGTTCTAAAAACACTATTTTGTAAAAATTTATATCCCCACTTCCTGTATAGATGGCTCCTCTTCCTTCAACACTATAGCCCTGGCATAGGTTACGGGAAAAATGTGGAAAAGAGGACTGACCAGAACATGAAGCATTCCAGCTATTCTCTGCTTATAGTCCCTTGGAGACCTATGCCTGATGGCGTAAATTAGAGCAACCTTTAGTGTGTTCTAAAAAATACATTGTAGCCAGGACTGGAGCAGAAAATCAGAGAATTACATCTGGATCCCTGGGAGACCGTCACTGTGCTTCACTCAGCAGAAACTGAGTGCAGCATGCAATCTGGCTCGGTATATTCAGACAGTAGCAGACTACCCAATCCCATTAGGTTTGGTTCTTTGTTTCTAGGATTCAGTCTTTCTCCACTTCCAAGTGGCCAAGGGTTTCATTGCTCCTAAGAACCAGCTTTGTCTTTTTTAGAGTTAGAAATTTCAGATTTGAATGATAAAGTCTACTTTACCTTTTCTTGATGAATCTGCAGCTTTTCTCTATTGCCAAGTTTCTAGTAGGGAGTTATCTGTCTGAGAGATTGACCATACCCTATGTCACAACTGCATAATTCCCTGGTGACACAATTCCCTTTCCTTTTGAATTTAATTTGGTTCCCCCATAAATTAAGTGTGTTCTTAAGTCTGATTTTTTTTCCAGAAAATACTGTTGAATTCATGCCTGTCAAATTCTATACTTAAAAGAAGTACCTAAAGGAATTATATTCCCACAATTGTATATCATGCAACAGTTGTCTATAAATCAGAATTCCTCCTTCCTTCCAGGAAAATAAGAGCCTTTTTCTCCTTTCCAAAAATTATTTCACAAAAGTGCTTTTAAAACATGCAATTACTCTGAATTTCTTGAATTTCAGTTACCTAAATGGTAATTTTAAAGGATGGGGTCTGAGAAAAAGGAAATAAATGAAGTAAGTTCCATGCTCTTAAAATCAATGCGATGAGGATGTGGCCAGGTCAAGACTGTGGCATTAACTTACATAGGAATCAAGGACAATCACAAACCTCACCACCTTCTGTTTTAAATGCAAGACTGGTGTGGGGGGTGTGTGTGGGGGTGTGTGTAACAAAATATACATTCCAAAAAACCCCACTCCACTGC
Organism: Mesoclemmys tuberculata; assembly: GCA_007922155.1. Classification (NCBI taxonomy): domain Eukaryota; kingdom Metazoa; phylum Chordata; order Testudines; family Chelidae; genus Mesoclemmys; species Mesoclemmys tuberculata. Next base: position 4,068,020 of record ML677027.1, read on the forward strand.
ACACCCTCCCTTCTCCCACTTATTGTGCTACTGGAGGTGCTCAGATATTATGGTGAAAAGTGTAGCATAAATACTTTTATATAATATCCAAGCTGCGCTCATGCAACTGAGGGTCTGCACCTCCTTTCATCGTGAGGCTAGCAGAAAGCCAATTCAGTCCCCTCTGCAACCCAGAGCCCTCAACTATATGCTGCTCTGGTGAAGGCCTCAACCTACTGTTTGAGCTGCAAAGGTAGCCAGAGCACAGAAGCACACCATCCCTTATCCCATTCCATGGATATAGACACTTTACTGGATCCAAGAGGACTGTTTGATATATCCCGTCTGGGGATTCCCCTACTGAAGCCATCTTTCAACCACTTTGCACTGTCATAAGAGGGCCAGCATCTATCTCTAGCTAAAAAACACCTTATGGGCTTGATCCAATTCCCATAGAAGTCTGTGGACTCTTTCCATTGACTTCAACAGGCTATGGATGAGACCCAGTATTTGTATCTGCAAATAACATCTTTTCCTGTGTTTAAAAACCAAACATTTTACTAATGTATGATGAATGATATTATAAACTCTGAAGCAGTCAGCACAAAGCTTTTGTAATTCATTATCAAAAATAGAAACACTAAACAGTTTGCCTTCCTATATTTTTCCTTTTATTTTCATTCCAGTTATTGGAAGCTACGAAATTTGGATTTTATTCTCAAATTTCAAGGGAATTAGGCTAACTGTTTTCAAAGCAATGTCGAAAGTAAATGTCTCAGCTATGAAAATCACTTTGTTGTTGGGTACTTGAAGTGATTGTTTTAGAAACTTCCTTGAAATTAAATTTTCAGACAAATGAAGGATCTTAGTTGTTGAGCTCCATAAAAAGAAAGACTAATTATTTTAGTGTTGATATGCTTCTTACTTACTGTCACTTTACTACAACTTTGTCTTAACGTGTACATTTTTAGATGCATCATTCCTACTATGAGCCTGAGGCAAAGCAAACTGTCAATGGAAAGGCTCAGATTATTTAATGGGTCTTGGATCAGTCCCTAAATGCCTTAATCTCCTCTTGCCTTGGCTACTTTAATTTTGTCCTGTATTACTTCAACAAAATCCAGTAATATAGGCTCCAGCATATGAAAAACATGGTTCCCTGTCTTCTCTCACATTCTTTACATCCTCCAACGATTCCACTGACTTCATTCATTCAGAATGCACTTTAAAACAGCTCTGTATTTTGGACCAATTATTGTTTTGTTCTAACCTCATTTGTGAGTCTTGTCTAACTGACTTTGTCTCTCCTCTTCTTCTTTGATCTTCCCACTGTCTGTAAGAGTCTTCTCCTCTGTTGTTATACCATAAAAATAACCTTCTTGTATCTCTCAGTTGTGTTGACTCTCCACCCATTCTCAAATCTCATGTAAAAACATGTCACTTCACATTTTTCTATATCACTTAAATAATAACAGAGGGAAAGAAATGTCCCCTGTAAATGTGTTCTGTATCGCTGTTTAAAAAAAACAAACCTGTTTCTATAAGATACTATGCATAATAAACTTGTACTTTCTATAATTTATATATTAGAGCTCTAAAGTCAATGGAGTTGAAATCAGTGAAGTCACTGACTTGTTTACGTGGAACCAAATCTTCCACTCATTTTTAAGGGAAATTTCCAATTGACATCAGAGAGAGTTTTGCCTATGGAATGAGTAAAGATGGCAGGATTTGGACCATAATATTTAGCAGTACAGATTGTTATAAAATTAAGAATCTAGTATTCCAAATAGCCAGTGTTTCTTCCACATTGCTCTTTCCTGGCTTCATATATTCTTCTCAAGTGTTAATGAACAGGCTTTTCTTTAGGGCAAGAAACTCCAGGGTTGCATTTATTAAGGAGCAGCAGTATGGAGTTGAAAGCAGAATCACTGTAAGCAGCTTTGCTATAAAGCAGAAAAAGCCCCTAAAGGAAATGAGAGCACATACTTAGAGTGAGCCCTGTGATGGCTCTAAATTAATATCTGGAATAAAACATTCCCTCTAATAAGCAGGTGTTAATGAGCAAGATCTTAAAGGCTTGATGTAAAGTCAAGATAATGACTGTTTCAGAGAGAAGAACCTTAACCTAAACAGAGTAAAAAACTTAAATAAACTCACATGCAGTTGCAGCCTGACTAACAGGGAATAAACACACTGAGCAGACCACTAAAGAAATCAAGAGATTTATATAATGCAGACACCAGGATGTTTGGAGGAATAACATCAGATTCCCACTGAAGTTTATAATGAATCACGTTAGTTTCTATCAAGTGAACTCAGAAAATCCAAAGCGTTATATATGACCTAATCCACTCAGCTTCTGTTACTTTGCTTTTTCTTTTAAAAACGTTTTTGCTTCAACTATGTAAAGATTATTTGCACATAGTTCCTTTATAAAAACGAATAACTCAAAATCCCACGTGCAATTCATACCAGCAAAGCACACGCAGATAGGGCAACTGTCATAATCAGCACGAAAAGCATATGTGAGAGGAAAGATAGAAAATAATTAGGCTGAAAAATGACCAAGGTAGGTGAACAGCAATGTTGTTGCACCCTTAATCAAAGTGCTACATGGTTGTCTATGTAGGTGTCTTTTGTCCCTCATTATTAATCTGTTTTCAGAAGAAACCAGAATAACGCCTTCCTTAGTAACAGATACAAAAATAGCTTACATTTATATAGCACCTTTCATCTCGAGATTCATCAGATTTATAAGTTATATATAAATGAGTCCTATATAAAAGTTTGCTTAGCCCATCCTGAAAGGATGGAATTTCTTTGCTTGTTTTTTTAAATCATGATGTTGGAGTACATAGGCTGCTGCCTAAGAAAAGGATTAACGAAATACTTTACATGCTAGAAGTTGAAAAGAACATTAAAGGCAATGTTCTGAGTACAAATCTGTCTTCCTTCATGATGATAAAGCGAACAGGGTGATTTCAGGACAGCTAATTGTCAGAGATAAGATACAAATGTCAGGAATGAACCTGAATTTCAGAGTTCTGCCCTGAGTACAACATCCAATAAATGTTAAACACTGTACCTGTATTAGCAGCTTAACTGTTCCTCAGAACAAGTGAGATCAGAACAGCAAGATTATGTCTCTTTCATTTGCTTCAGAAAGAGCTGTAGTGGTGATTTGTCTGAAATACTCCAAGTTAAAAATACACTTTTAATAATTGGCAAAAGAGTTCAATACAGATTCCCTGCAGGGTTTGCTTTTTTTAGAAGGATCCTCTTATGCCACTCCAGAAACAAAAAGAAACATAAATCAGAGAGCTGTGTAAATAAAACATTTACAAGTCTGTTTTCTATCATTACCCAAACCACTTATTATAAGGATTCCTACAAGCGTCATTTTATCGTAGTCTAAGCAACAAATTTGTACTACAGAAGCCTGCAGTAAGTACCTATTAAAATCATTATTCAAACTATTAAGTGGAAGCCATATATAAATATAATCTGAGTTAAATGGGATTAGTCATTCTGAAAGTATTGATAGAGCCTCTTATTAGAATGACGAAAGATATTACTAACCAACCACTTACTGAGGAATAACAGTGTGTGACTGAGTAAACCGTACGGCGTAAGCTCCGTGATGCTTAGTAAAAGCTTTATTTTTATGCAGAATTTGTCTGTGTCATGGTTGATAGGTTCTAGTTCAACAACTATATTTTCAATATGTTTATGGTTAAGCATACATACACTCACATTCAGGTATAGATGTGATTTAGGTATCAAGATTATAGCATGTTGCTTCACATTGTATGCCAAGCGGATAACTGTAGTGAGCATACCTAAGCATGTGGATGTGGACTCTCATTTATACTAAGGCCTCTTTACACTGGTCTGGCAATGAAGAGGGCCCTTAAAGTGGATTTGAATTACATTTACATGGACTCTAAGGCCCCTTTACACTGTGAAAATGCTCTTTCCTTCAAGAACCAGTATCAGGCACAATGCTCAGAGATGGTATATAACACAAAGAAGAGGGAGTTTTCAGACTCTTTAGCTGTGAGCACAAAGCTAAAAAAGAAACAGATCAGAAGAAAGACTCCCTGCTTCCCCCTCCCTCATCTACACCCTGGAGAAGATACCACAAGGACAGTTTAAATAATAAAAGTAACTGAGGTATAAACTGTAAAATAATTCTTGTTTTTTAAATTGATGACTCTGTCTCTTCCAGAACCTGCCACTGTCAATTATTATGAAGCACTATGAGCAAGACCAGCCTGTCACATGCTTTTGAACTTCACCTGAACAACATATCTCCCCTGAGGAATTTTTCTTGAAAGACATTGAAAAGGAAGAGAAGGTTAAAATAAAAGTTACAAGAAAGCATAGCAAAGCCACAAGGAATAGGGCAGGAAACAGCAATTCCCTACAGTCTATTAAATGAGAAAGGCTAACTAATTCATAAACTAAAGGTGTCTGAGGCTTAAAAGCCGAAGCTCACTGTAGCCGTGCTTCCATTTGTCCAGTTTTATTAACCATATGAGGTGCTGTAGGCATTTAATTTCTTAAGTCTGAAACTCACCCGGTGCCTCAGGTCTGGTTTAAGATACCTGCTAACTCCTGGAAAGAGAAATATTATGCCGTGACAGTGTTCTCGGCTGAAAGCTCATTTCTGCTCGGAGAAAATCCATGTGGTGTCTTGAGGTTTGGAGAAGAGAAAATGGACTAGAAGAAGTAAGTGGAAAGAAATGAAAGACTGGTGAAGGAGGAAAGAAAAAAAATTGTCTCCTTCCTCCCCCTAGTTAGCCTCTCTCTTTTTAAAAAGAGATTTATTGCTTGTATTACAAGAGCATCTAGAGGCCCCATTGTGCTAGGTGCTGACCAATCATTTACTTTCTGTATATATAGAGAAAGGGGCTAAAAATGGTCCCATCCTAAAGATCTTACAACCTACATAAACAAAGAGTGGAATATAGGAAGTATTATTTGCTCAAGGTCACACAGGACGTCTGTGGCAGAGTCAGGAATTGATTCCAGATTGCCTGAGTCCTAGCTCAGTGCCTCAACCAGATGGGAACTCAACCGATCTGGACTCAAAAGTTTCAGCACTTGTTCCTGAAACTCGAATTGGTTCAGTCAGCTTCGAAACAATAAAAATTCCCCAGGCCTGAACTTTAGCCCATTTTTAGAACTTGAGTTAGAGTGAACCTAAAAGTGAGGTTCTCAAATGTTTAGATAGTCTTTTATTTTTATTTTTCTTTCCAGTTGGAATTTGAATGGAAAATGCCAAGTTATTGATGGAAAATCCTCTGTGTGGTGTGAGACATGTGAAGCTCTATACGTGTGGTCTGGATGCTTCCTAGAGTGTGATTTACTGAGTCTTATAAGCAAAGGGGTAATGGTAGTTTTGAAAACACTTCAAGGGAAGAATAATTAAGTAACAGAGAGGCAATGGGAAAAGACTATTTTCCCTGATTGTGCCTCTCATTTGAAGGCACAGTTCCCTTTGTTGTAAGGTAAGGTGCGCCTTACACTGCACCATTGGGAGGGATGGACATATATGGCATTTACTGTTTCCTATGGATATTTCTTTCAAAGGAGAAGATAAAGGCCTGGGGTTTCATCTATCTTTGAGACTATCCAAGCTGGCTAAAAGGAGATATTTATCTCTTTATCCAGACTTTATGTAAGTAGTTACATGGGTAGAAGATTTCTGATAGGAGACAACTGTCTAATTTAGCATACAAAAGCATAACAAGATCTAATGATGGGAAGCTGAAGCTACATAGATTCAGGCTAGAAATAAGGCACACATTTCTAACAGTGAGGGTAATTGACCATTGAAATTTACTGAGGGAAGTGGTGGATTCTCCACCATTTGAACTCTTTAAATCTAGATTGGATGTCTTTATTTTTATAGATGTGGTATGGGATTGATGCAAGAATTTCAGGTGAAATTAAGTGATCTGTGTTATACAGGAGAACAAACTAGATGCTCATAAGGGTCCATTCTGGTCTTAAAATCTATGAATATATGTAAAACTGAAATCACTGTCATATATGAAGGAATCTTAAAATCTTACATTTAAATCTTTATTTTACCTCCAAAACCTTCAGATTAAGGAAACCATTCCACAAAATTAGGACTTTATGGCCCATCCCAAATACAATTTAGAAATCCTATTTCAGATAATCTTGATTTTTTTTTCTGATAAGATACAGAGGGAAAGCATTTATTCATTCACATGAGCAACTTTACAAATAAATTCTCAATAGTGGCCTCAGGACTAGGAGACTAACCAAGGAACCAATCTCTCACTAAGGAATGTTTAAATTGCATATAAACTATAGAAGCATTGGTAGTGACTCTAGATGAAATCCTGCCCCCATTTAAGCCAATGGCATTTTGCTACTGACTTCAATGAGGCCAGGATTTTGCCCTCTATCTGTAACAGTTAACCAGTGAACCCAGAGCACCCACAAGCGAGGAGTTCTGTGAAGGGGTGTGTATTAGCGACTGGGGAATCTTTGGGGTGATAGGACTAGTTTCAGGTTCTATGCAATTGGATCACAGGGACAGAAGGGTTCCATTGCCAAGAGGCGTGTCAGATACAAGATCTGTGCCTGGAGTGTGTTCCCTGAGGCCCACAGCCAGAGATAACGTCCAAACTTTGCCCAAACTCAACAAAGTATAAGTAAAGGGTTTCAGCAACTGGATCCCCTAACAACAGTCTGGTGAGTGTTCCATTAGATTTGTGACACACATCATTTTTAATTTTGCTGTCATGTGATATATTAAAAAATGTAGACCACAGGAATATGCAGTTAAGAAGTTTTCCCATCCTGCAAATATTTTGGAAACTTCAATTTTTTTCCCCATTCCAAATCAGGACAAAAAGTCAAACTCCAACAAAATTTCATAAACCTAAATTTATTTTGGTTTGGGACAATCAGAATGATTTGTTACAATAATTTTGAAACATTTTATTTTGATTCCAACCTTTTTCTAGTATTGTTTAATCTAATTAGGTGAAAATTCTAAAGGAAGAGTCATTTTAAACAGGAAAACTGGAATTTTCAGTTTGAAAATATCTGAATTAAATGTTTCAATAATTTCAAAACTTTTTTAAAAATGTTGAGTGGTGGTAGATTTGTTGAAATCTATCCTGTTTCCCAAAGAGTTTTGGTTTTGATGAATTTGCATTTTTTGTAAAATCATTTTGTAGAAAAATTCTCAAAAGCACTAATACACAAAGACAGAAAACAAAATAGTTGCATTGCCAATTAAGAATATTTTGAAGAATTTTATGCATTGTGCTGCATGATTAAACATTGCTGTGACATTTATTGCTCTTAATGCGTAATGCTTGTAAGAGTTTGATAGTTAAATGCAAATTGGCTCCTTCAGGCTGAGTTGTAACTAATTATTCAAAATATGACTATTAGTAGATGAGAATAAATTATATTGTGGATCAGATGTCTACATTTAATACTGAATGAGTATGTCTGCCAGTTTTCTCTGCACATAAATTTTCAGCAATGAAAATTGCTTTACATATATTGTAATTACATAGTGATAATTTTGCAATATTAAATGCCTACTACTAATAGCAGAAATAATAATAATGATGGTAATAAAAATAGATGTACTGAAGCTAACTGGATCTGAAAAATATAATCCTTTCTATCTAGTGTATAAGGAACATATCCTGCAAAGTACCGGTAGAGATTGTGGGGACCGTCTTTCCATTAACTTGACTGGCAGTTGGATCAATGAATAAATTCCATCAGTTCTCAAGTTCCATCAGTTCCCATTGAAATCCATGGATCCTGGAAGCTTTCAGCACCTTTAAAGACTGGGCCTCAAATCTGTGAGGCATGGCTGTAGAAGAGCATCCTTATTCAGGAAAGCACTTAAAAGTCTGCTTAGCTTTGAAGTAATGTACGTGCTGTCCTGAATAAAGGTGGAGTAAGCATGGGCTTAAATGTTTTCCTGCAAGAGCGCCTAAATGCGTATGTAAACTTTTACACTTAAAATGTCCCCATGATCCATATTTTCAGTGGAATTTATCAATAGACTTGAGATTTGGTGGACTTCTGGTCTTTGCACATTTTCCTCTTAGATGTATTGAATTATTTTGTGGCAATGATTTTGCCAAGCGGTAAGCTGGAGCCAGCTGCAGGATTTGAGTTCGTATGAGACCTCATGAAGCATAAAAATGTATTTACCTTATAATTCATTCAATTAATCATCATCTTCATTGAAGCCATGCAAAGTCTTCATTTGGCCTGAGCAAACCAAAGAAAAGGTCTCTGCTGTAATAAACAAATATGTAAAATCTAAACCACTATCTATGTTTTTTGTCTCTATAGCAGGACCAGTAGAAATGAGGCTGGAGTCATATGACTTCTGAAGCTTAGTGAAATTTAGCTGAACATAGTCAGAAAACAATGAAAAAGTACTATTCAGAAAGACCCTAAAATGTTTCATTCCAGTAATTGCAAAGACAATCTTGGAAGTTAATTTAAAATGGTCCAATCAAATATTCAACCAGCTAGGTAAATATTTAACTGTAAACAGGTCAGTTACAAAATTCAACACACTCTTCACTTGTCAGTTTTCTATACTGTATTTTTATGTACATAAACACAACTGAAAAAAAAGTTGTATAATAGAAAGACACAAAGTAAATCTTGACACTTCAACACTAACTTCAGTTTAGATACACATACAAAGGAAATTTGTATCATTTTAGTGAATTTCATATCTTCAATCAAATTCTTGTTTTTCACTATATTGCAAATGCGGTGGTAAAATAATTAACAATCAAATTTTGTGTCCGGAACTGTCTATTATACTAGGGAAACAACATTTATTAATCAGTCAAGTCACTGGTAGGCTAAACATTGTGCTTAATATGATAAGATTTAATTTTGTATTAACAAACTTTCCTATCACACCTGCGAATTTCAGTCTAACACTCTCAAAATATTTTATGATTTTAATTAGTTCAGGTTAAATAAAACAAGATACGTTGTATGATTTTACATCAGTTTGGATATTCCCACATTAAGGCTGTCAACCCATCCAAGAGCAAGAGGCAATTTACTTAGATGATTTATAACTCATAATACGTGCAGACAGTATTTCTGACTAGAGATCTGTGAAACTTTCATTACAAAACCAGAAGCCACATGAAACTCAGATGATTTCTGGCTTCATTTCAAACATAAAACTCAGCTGAATGGTTTGCTGTGGATCACAACTTGGATCCATTTTAAAATGAAGATAGTTTCTTTGTAAGTGAATGTGGGTGGGTCGATATGGGTTTAAGCAAATCTAGATAAATGTTGAACAGATGACTGAGTTTCCCTTGGAGTTTTGGGTTTACTTCAATCTAAAACCAGTGCTGTGATGCCAAGGTTTTTAACAAGTGTCTCATGCTAAAATTCCTTTCTTAGTTTGTAATAAATCACCTATGTTATTGGTATTATCAGTTGTATTACTATAGTACCTAGGGGCCCTCGTACTAGACCAGGATCCCATTATGCTAGGTGCTGTACAAATAAGCATCATTTCTTTTTTTCAATGACAAGTTTGGGAGGGGGCCAAAGTTATGAGCAGAGTCCATCCACTTCTATCTGAGCTTCCATTTGAGTTTGTCTGGAAGGTTTTATATACGGTGTTATACCACTGTCTCCTTGGATACCCAGGCCTCTCACCACGCACACTTCTATGGAGAACAATTTCAGACAGATGGTATGGGGTTGTTCTAGCAACATGGCCTAACCATTGTAGCTGGCACCTTTGGATGATTGTAATAATACACTGCACTTTTAGTCTTCCATGGATGTCAACAGTTCCTAATCTGTATAGCCTTGCGACATGTAGAATACAGTGCAGGCATCTCATTTCAAATGTTTGCTGCTTTTGCTCCAGAACTTTGTCTGTGCCCATGTTTCACAACCATAAAGTATTGTGGGCACAATAAGTATTGTATATAATCTAGTTTTAGTTGTCATGGACACTGATTTAAGATTTCAAATGGTTTCATTCAGGCCTGCGAATTTTCTCCTGGCAGTAGCTATCCTCTTGTCAATGTCATCTTCACGACTGTTGTTAGGTGGTGTGATGGAACCCAAGTACTTGTTCAATGTCTACACTGTTAATGACTATTTTAGCCTATTTCTTCATTTTGGGAGTGGAGGGGTGTTACGTTTAGTTTGGTCTTTTGTTCATTCATTTTTAATCATCATTCTTTGGCTACTGAATACAGGTTAGTTGCTGCTTCTTGGCTGTATTTTTCTGATGGCATTTTCACTATGATAATTTGCCCCAAAATCTTGTAGCCTCCATCAGTTACTAAGGGAGTTGAAGAAAATGTTTTCTATGAAGAACGCAAAAAGTATTGGACTGCTTATGCATCTCTGTTTAACTCCAGTTTTCACTTCAAATCACTCTGTCAGTTTGCTGCTGACTCATGCTGCATGCCAAGCTATGCTATGCAGTCTCTGAAGTATTTGAATCAGCTTGCTGCTAAAATGGTACTACTTGAGCACTTTACACAGAGCCTCTCTTTTAAAAGCATTGCATGGTTACTTAAAGTTAATGAATGTGAAATACAGCGTTTTTTTTTAAACTGTTAGTGTCTCCAAGATTTGATGAAAACCGAATTCTTATGTGCAAATGCAGAAGACAAAGACAGTCCTGCCCCAAGGAACATAGAATCTAAGGACAGGACAAGAGACAACAGACGGATACAGATAGACAGATAACAGTGAGACAATATTAGCAATGATTGGTTGTGATCTCAGAGCACCAGCAGCCTAACCATTGTCAATTTTTTTGTACATATGCTTTCAGAACAAAAGGATGAGGGACTGGTGAAGCTATATTGATTTGTTTTGTTGTTTTACTATAGGAATACAAGAGTTGCCATACTGGATCAGACCCATAATCTATCTAGTTCCATGTTTTGTTTCTGGCAGTGGCCAGCAGCAAATATTTCAAAGAAAGGTGGAATAAACCTCTTAATAAGTAGATGTGAGATAGTCTTCACATCATCTTTATCCCTTATGGTTATAGAGTTTGGCTTAAACCCTGAAGCATGATGTTTTATATTTTGGATATTTTATAATATTATGATCCTGGATATTTTTGTAATTCCATTAAAAGTTCAATCCCTTTTTTAATCTTCCTACATTGCTATCATCGATGGCTTCCTGTGGTAATGAGTTCCATAGTCATAGATTCTAAAATCAAAGGGACCATTCTAATCTTCTAGTCTGACTTAATGTATAACACAAGTGTGATAGTCTCTATTATTATGGTCACCGTTTTTACAAGACTATGAGAAATTTTGTATAAAATATGCCTTATTAGGTATCATTTGAAAAGTCATAATATGCTGAATATTGTTATCCTTTTAAACTATGGGTAGCAACACGAATTTATAAGATTTCACTATATGATTGTCACTGAAATATGCTGTAATTCTGGGTAATGCCCACAAACCAGTTTTTCAAAGACAAAGACACACTCGACCCCAGATAGGTGTTAAAGGGCCATCACCTACTTAAGTGGCCATCATCCAGTGGCACCTGTAAACAAGAAATTTACATCATCACAGGGACGATTCAAACCTCACATCCATAATGGACTGTATATCATCATGATGCAGCAAAGATGTTTCTAGCACAAGGAACTGGATTATAAAGAGGGAGGAAAACACTTGACTTCACCTCCCCTCCTCCCATCTCTCTGCTGATGACATTAATAACTCTCAAAGAACCGAACTAAGGGGGAATTGTCCCAGGCTGCAAGAAGATTCAGCCTGTGAAATTTACAGCACAAGGTGAGACAAAGCCTTTGCTTTTAAATTCACTTGGCTTGTTAAGTTAGGTATTAGCTTGCATATTACTCTTTTATTTTGGAACCAATCCTGACTTTTAAGCATCATCAATTGTAATCACTTAAAATCTAATTTTCTGTAGTTAATAAACTTGTTTTATCTTAACCAACATGATTGTATTAATGTGTGTGGGGAAACTCCATTTGGGATAACAAAGCTGATACACATACCATTTTCCATTGATGAAATGACAGACTTTCTATGCGCTTGCATTGTTCAGTAGTGTGCTGGACGGTAAAAGACACACATTTCTGGGGGACTAAGAATTTGAGGGTTTTGTCCAGCAGTTCAGTTTGTTACCAGATACCTGTTTAAGAACTCAGTCGAGATCAGTTGGAGGAGGCTTTTCAGGTCGCTTTTATTAAGCAGCGCTGCTGGCGAACACACTGCGGGAAATTCAAAAGGCAGGGTGCCGCGCAGGGCACTTTTGGCATCAGGGTTTTATAGAAATGCTTACAACAAGGTATCCTCCCCATTACATCATGGTGTCCTCCCCGTGGGAGGATCCTTCTCCACCCCCTTCCCGCCCCATTTCCACTTTACATGTTAACTCTCCTCCCAGGGGTGTGTCAGTTAATATGTATTAGCTGATTGAGCATGCTCCTACCTGTACCTGGGGTACTAAAGGTCATGATGTGGAGTTAAACTTGTCCTGGGCCGGTTTGGGGTGGATTAGGGCATGTAGGGGCATGTAGATGGGGAATTTCCTGCCTTTTCTTTTACTCTTACATTCTTTATCAAGTTCATGAGTGACTGGTCATAGTGCTCATGTATTTGACTGGGAGTGCATTTGCATGCTGAAGGCTGTGTGAGCGGGCAAGTAGTAGATATTCTGATAGCAAAGCAGCATAAAAGGCACCCCAGGCCAGAGAATTAAGGGAATGCAGCCGTTCAACAGTCCAGATTGTACCCGGGGTAATGTCACAACAAGCCTAAATTAATTCCTGCTTTATCTAGAGCAGTGGTTCTCAGTCTTCTGTGGGCTGCCTATGCAGCTCTCTATGTGCTATGTGGGCCGCATCCATACAATATATATTCTACCTGTATGGTCCTGAGGATTCACATACACCACAGCTGTGTGCTGATTGGGCTGCAAGTCACCTACGGGCCACAGGTGGAGAACCACTGATTTAGAGTATATCTTTTAGGTAAACATCCAGTCTTGATTTACAAATTTGCAGGGACTGAGAATCAACGCAACCCTTCAGAAATTGTTCCATTGGTTAATTACCCTCACTATTAACCATTTGGGCCTTATTTCCAAGTCTGAATTAATCTCATTTCAACTTCCAGCCAAGTACACATTGTGTAAAAATTGTTTCCTTTTATCAGTTTTGTATTTGCCACCTTTTACTGGCCCCTTGTTCTTATGTCATGAAACAGGGAGGACAGTATCTCCCTATCTCCTTTTTCTATAGCATTCATTATTTGATATGCTTTTATCATGTCCCTTCCTATTCTTCTCCTTACTAAGGTAGGCAGTCCAGTTCTTTTCAATCTCTTTTAATACTAGAGGGCTTTCCCTAGGCCTCTAACCATTCTTGTCACCTTTTCCTGAACCCCCTCTAAACTTAGTTGTTTATCTATAACCAAGGAAGGAAACCCCAGGGGTCAAACAAACTTTAAGTAACTGCACTTGCTGGAAGTGTTTATATTTTTCCGCCCTTGAATTATATATTATATACATTGCTAATGCCATATAGTGTCTGTCTTATACATTTTGAAATGTGGGTGATAGTAACACTTGTCCCAGGGCTGAGGGAATCCATCCCACTGAAAAAATTAAAAAATCCCTGCCTTTCAAACCATTCTAAAGGTAAAGAATGCATTGTTCAGAAGTACCTTAATGCCCCTCAGAGATAAATCTCCCTGGCAATGGAAGCCCTATGAGCCCTGAGAAGCAAGGAACAGGGATAATGCAATGAGCTCTGGCCATGCCTCATACCATACCAGAGTGAGGTCTAGGAGCAGCTCTGAGATACCATCTTAAATCCAATGAAAATAACCCCTGTGCTGGGGGCTTTCTCAGTATGGGGGAGTGTATTTCTGCCTCCTTTAAGATCCCTGTATATTTTCCCAGAGAAGCCTTTGGGTAACAAAGAACTAGGCCCTGCTTGTACAAACCCATTGGGACCAAGACCGAACAAACAAGTTTATGTAAACTCCTAAAAGAGGGAGTAAGATTTCACACAGCTATACCTGTGACACATTTCTCATTGTAGGAAGCTGTCAGCCAAAGCTACTGAGAATTTTTATGGGTTGTGATGGATTACAAATAGTAGATGGGAAGTAGCCATAGCTCTGTCAGCAGCAATAAGTCATAATTCCTACAGTAGCAAGGATTCTAAGAATATCTCAGTATAGAAACAGAAATACTAATAGGTTTTATAACAAAGCTGATTTGTAGGCAAAAATTTCAATTGATTCTTAAGTGTTAGCTTTATAACCTATACCATACTTCTCTGAGACATCAGTATCTTTGAAGTTGTGTGTTTAGTGTTGGTACAAGCTGCTGAACTGACAACCCTGGAGTCTAAAATATTCTGTTTATATAGAGACAAGATGCATCTCAGGCAGCAGCAGTGCGAAATGGTTGCATGACTCTGTACCCCTTGGGCTAGACACCTTTGAGTTGTGTTGTGATTGTCTCCATATGTATTACCAAACAAACTTCCTACCGTAGTATGCATTTTTTATTTAGATGCTTTTCAGTTCTCTTGCTGCTTGCTAACACTGTAATTTGGGAAGCACCGTTCTTATTAGCTCTGCAGATACCCACTGTTCTTTGCAAAGTCAAGTCCATTACTTCCAATAACATTTAATTAGGCCTGGTTATCATTTATACTAGTGATAGTGTGGTCTCTAAGGGTATATCTACACTGCAATGCAAGCCCAGGTTTAGCAGAGCTCGAGTTGGCAGACCCTGGGTTTGTTAACCTTGGGCTTGAGTAACTACACTTGAGTAACCCAGGCTAGGAATTGTTGAACCCTAGATCCCAACCTGGGGCTCTACTGTCTACACTGAATTATGAATGCTTCAGTCCAACAGCCCATATCCTAGATTTTTAGTGACCTCCCAAAATATGGCTACTCTAGCCCTTTGTTTCTGGTTCAGTGTGGAAAAACTTGACTGTCCACCAAACTTGACTGTCCAGAGGACAAACAGTCAACCTGTGGGATTGTGCAATAATTTTGGCCAGAGCATTCGTCTAGTTGGGTTGTGTCTATACGACAAAGCAATAGTGCTTGAACCTGCGTCTGGGCTTGACTTTGTACCCTCCAAAGGTCCAGACCAGACCAGCTTTTCAATACCAAGAAGGTTTATCTACATTTATCTACATTTTGGGTAAGCTTCCAAATAAATCCCCTAAACAGAACCTTATTTAGGCTTAAACATCACTACTTTATATTTATGGTCTTCAGGGGTAAATTCTTATTGGAAAGTGCTTAAGTACATGCTTAATTTTAAGCATGTGAAAAAGTCCCATTGAGTTAACTGAAGTGCTTGAAGTTAAACATGTGGAGTGCTGGATTGAGGCTTAAAGCCTGAGGCCTGCTTTGTTTTGCTGCAGAGTTTGGGGAGAGGCAGGTTAACTAGTGCTTTTGGCGATGCTAGTGGACCCACAGTTGTCTAGATAGGGTGACGGGCTAGCCATAAGTACAGCATTGTGCAAGGGAGTGAGCACTGAAAAGAATGAAGGTTACATTTTTTTGTCAAATGTAACATCATTCACCCCCATCCAAAAGCATAAGGCCTCCTGGAACAGGCTGTGTTTATGTCTATGGAATATTTAAGGCCCCCGGTTAACCAAAAAATCTGAGCATCCTGCAATCATCACTGTATTTATCATCACCATGCCCCTGTGAGGTAGGAAAGTGCTATTATCCCTGTAACCCGTCCGTGCCCAGGGTAGCCCACTGATAATGCCAGGGTCAGGGCAGGCTGCAAAAGGAGAGCAAATTCTCCCAGCACTGGTGGGTGACACTGCAGTCAGACTTCCCAACCAGCCACAAACAGTGCTGCTGATTCCCCCACACTGGTTATCAAGAAGCCACTGTGCAATTACACACAGCCCCCTTTACTGCATTTCAGTCTCTGGCTCCCAAAACCGACACTAGGTCCAGTAAAGAGACCAGTTGCTTTAACTCTATGCTCTTTACTAAAAGATTCCCTCTGATCCCAAAGGATCAGCCACAGTACCAGTTCACTATAAGTTTGGATCTTACCCAAAATACCACGCTGCCAGCCAATCCTTTAGTAACTAAAACTAAAGGTTTATTAATAAAAGAAAAACAAACAATAAGAGAAGTGTTAAAGGCTTAAAGCAATCAGATACATACAAATGATTTAAAAGTCCATATACATCAGGTTTCTAGAATAATTGTGGAGTTGCAGGCTTGTATAATCCTCTGGTGTACATCCAGTACCTGGATGGGTCTAAGTCCTTCAGTTCAGTTGCAAAGTGTGTTAATCCAGAGGTGTGTCCGCAGCTGGACCGGAACAAGGCACAAGGCAAAGACGAAGACAAAATGGTTTCTGTGGTTTGATCTTATATACCCTCTGTTACTGGCCATGTGGCTTGTGGAACTTTACTGGAACCAAAATGAAGTCCATGGTCACATGGGCCAATCCTGGTAACTCTTCAGGTATGCCTTTAGTTTCTTCCCGGGCCTCTGGCTTCTGTAAAGGTCTTGATGGGCCATTAAGCGGGCTATTGTCCTGTGGCCTCTCTGTCTGGAGTTGTCTTTTACAGCCCAGTTTGAAATACAGGTATATCAAAGGTCTCCATAACTTTCCTTACACATATTACACATGAACACAAATATTACCATCTTATTCAGCATATCATAACCTTTCTAACAGTACCTGACATGGCATGTCTTACATGAATTATTATGATTTTGACATATTAAGGTCAAACAACACCAATGCCCCCCCCTCCTAATGCAGCCCGCGTGACAATCCCCATGTCATAGATGGGGGACTGAGGCACAGAGAGACTTTGTGACGTGCCCTCAGGTCACACACAAAGTCTGTGTCAGAATAGGGAATTGACACTTAGGGCTTGTCCACACTAGAAGCGCTACATCGGCACAGCTGCACTGATGCAGCTGTGCCGCGAAAGCGCATCTGGTGAAGACACTGTATGCTGACGGAAGAGCTCTTTCCTGTC
The DNA here is from genome assembly GCA_007922155.1 of Mesoclemmys tuberculata. NCBI lineage: Eukaryota > Metazoa > Chordata > Testudines > Chelidae > Mesoclemmys > Mesoclemmys tuberculata. Next base: position 4,085,085 of record ML677027.1, read on the forward strand.
AGCATAATTACTCCACTGCCGCAAGAGGCAGGTGCTATGTCCGAGGGAGAGCATCTCCTGCCGACATAGCTCAGGAATGACCAGCACATAGGTTATTGTAACTTGCAGCACTCAGGAGGGTGGCATTTTTTCCCCTGAGTGATGTAAATGATATTGATTTAAGCGATAGTCTCTCCATTTCCAGATTAGTGCCCTAACCATCGGACAATCCTTTTTCTGCTTCCCCACTAAATCCCAAACCCAGCTCTGCTTCCGCAAAAGCATAAATACCACAAAACATTTTTCTGACACTCATGTTTTAGCTATTACCTCAATGATTTCAAGCTTCATTTGCTACCAGGGTACCAAGATTTTGTGGCATGTCATTTTTTGCTTTTGTTGTAAGATGTCCTGTTGATGTCCTGTAGATGTTTATGTTGCCATGACTTTAACAAACGCTTACCACTAAAACATATATTCTTTTATCATTTCATGAAGAAAAAGCAAAAATTAGGAAAACTTAAATTTGTAACTTGACATATGTGTGTAATGTAGAAAGGCCACAGTTTTTACCTACAGTGCTGCATTGTTGTTCTAAGTAATGAATGACAGTTTGTAGAAAAAGCCAAATTATGGACACTCCAGCATACTTGTACAAATAGATAAAGGTCACAGGGAAGCCTTTTGCAACTGTAAGAGGCAGTCATACTTGGCTCCACATACTGGGAAATAGAGGGGCACTGATTAGCAAAATCAGCCATGCTGGTGGTGACCTGAGCAGTTGAGGACAAGATTTTTTTGAAAATGCTTCCGATCATTCATGGCAATACCCTTCTATTCATTATAGTAAGATACTTTTATTTTACCACGGTGTTAAAAATATCATAAAAAGCTGGACGCATTCCTTTTGTAATAAAATTTGGCATTTTGACAGTCACCCCACAGAAAAACACCAGTAGGGGTTATCTTATGTTGGCTTGCTAAAAGCTGATTGTGTTTTCTCCAGATAATGTAAGAGAAAAGACTTGTGACTACTGCATCACGTTAATCTAATACATTTATCCTTTCCTTATACATACCCTTGTATATAGCTTCAGACATATAGAGTAGCGGTGATGATAAACAGATGTATTATATTGTCCACCTAAATGTGCTGGGGAGACAGATAGATAAAAAGATATAGTAGACAGATTCAGTGGTGAAAGCTGAGGAAATGTCCTTGCTTCAGCATTGTGGTGCTTTATTGCCCGCAGCACTGTAGATAGACTCTATTTACCTTTAAAAGATGGTGTACAATGCTGATCTGACAACTCTTTACATAAATACTTAAGGAAATGTTTGAGGAAAAAAAACATCTTAGTCTCTTGAGTCCGTCAGCCTGAAAGAAGTTGCTATGAGGCTTATTTTTCTCTAGGTAATTTTCTTTTCACTCCCTAAAGGCAGAGCTATTAACAAGACATAAGATCTTTATTGTTTTTGTTTCAGTGCTGGAAGGAAAGAATGTTACACAATATGCTTATTAAAATGTAGTCTTTTCTCATATTGGTGTATATTTTCTTAAATGGAGACTTTCTAGATTATATCCCTGAAATTATACTTTTTATCCCTTTCATCTGGCAAAATGGAATTGTTGTCCACCATAGGATTAAGGGAAAAACTTCTAGTCTATTTCCTACTTCACTTCAAGATGAGCTCTGATGCCTTTGTTCACATGGAGCAATACCTTATTCCATGTGTGGTCCCATTGCTCGCAAGGCAAGGAGTTACTCAATAGGAGTAAGGGTAATAACATTTGTCCCTTAGTAACTGAATGATAGAGCAGTAAACCAAAGAAATGAGCCAAAATCAGTACCAGTAATACAGCCAGCTTGCATGTGGGAGACTTAGATGTAAGGGGACTCAAAGTTAAACCATCCCTGTCTCTGCTTTTACAAAAAACACCACCACCACCACCATGATTTTCCCACCTGCTAAACCATCCCCTGCTTCTGTCCTTCTGCAATATTTGTATATAGCAAAATAGCTAATTGTAAAAGAGGAGGGGTCCTACAAGAGATGTTTTGCAACATAGAAGAGAGAACAGATGATTCTTCCTGTGGAAATGAATTATCTGTTCATATCCTTATCCAAAACCTGTTGATTCCTGTTGACTTCTTTCCACTGACTTCAGTGGGCTTTAGAATAGGCCCTCAATTATATGTTTATTTGCACAACTTCTGGCTGCCAAAAAATCATGTCAGTGTTTCTGTTGTTCCTTATTAACAGGGCTGACTGCCTGCCATATGACCTCCTATGGTCTAGAATCACATGACAGGCAGCCTGCCTCAGTTTCCCCTCTTGGACTTTTCAAGAAACTCAAAAAAAAGCAACACCCACTTTTGTCCATTCCCATCCCTTCTCTGATTGAGCTTTTATAAATGGAACAAACATTCAAAATGAAGTCTTCAAGTCATCCAAAAGTCCACACAAACAAAGTTTCTCTTCCTTCTCCCTGGTCTTCCTGCCTGGGGCCTTTTCTGCTTTTGTTACTTCCAATTCCCACCTGGCTGGAATTTGAGTCTGAACTCCCAGGACTCTTTTCTAGAGCCTGCTCACTCCTAGCAGGCTGTAATCCCTGATCATTTCCCCTTCATGGCAACCTTCTGTTGCCCTTCAAGAGGCAGTCACCCTAATCTCTCACTTGGGGTAGCTCATTCTGTAATCCTGATTGGCTATCCCCAGTCTTCTAGGCCTCAAGGGAAGAGCCACACTGATACATTCCTCATAAGTGCTGTAAAGCCAGTTTAGTGCCAATGAAAGGCACTAGTTTGATAGCACTAGAAAATGGAGTCGTCTGTCCCCCAAACAAGTACACTGTAGAGAGTAGTAATTCAAGCACTGCTGCTATGCTTCAACAACATCAAAACATGGCAGGCCTGCCCACAGTGGGGACAGGGCAATTCAGTCTCTGAGTACCCATTCAGTTGATTGAGGTTCACGTCCTCACGCTCAGAACTCCCATTAGTGAGCCCATGCTTGAAGCAGAATGATAAAAGAGCACTGAGTTGGTATCTGAATAAGACTTTTGGGGGGAAGTTCCTCTCCCTTAAGTGGTGACAGGATGTTTCCTTTGTTCAAAACCACCACGAGCTAATTGCACGAGAGAAAGAGGTACTTTTTTCCACTGCCAGGAAGAAAAGTTGCTGAGAAGGATGCACAGAAGCCAATTGAAGTAATAGGATTCCACAAGTAATCCTAGCCCAAGGCTTTCAGGAGATTGACAGCTCCTTCCTCTGCTCCATTTGGCCTTATCTACACCAGGAAAACTAAGTCCTGTTTTTCAGCACCAATGCTGCTCTACTCTTATTATCAGTAAAGGGCATACATTTGACACTGGCTTCCATATAAGGAACGTGAAACTAATATGAGGAGAGGGGCAGTTAACATTAGAAAGTCTATGCTATGGACATTTTCACCTTTTCCCTGTTCTTATAACATAACTGAACTCACAGGCACCACCTGAACGAATAAAGACAAAAGTCATATCTGCATTTACTGTGCTAATAGAGCGCAGCCGCTTCTCTGCTAAAAACTATATGCCTACTCTTAACCAGATCTTTTGTTTTGTTTTGTTTTATATAGGCTCACATGGAAGGGATTGGAGTGCTAGTTATTCATTAGAAATACCCAATAGAATTGGTCAAGTAATGGGAATGTTTTTCAGAAAAAATAATCATGAAGAATGTATCCCTTCTTTTGGTTCATAAAATTTGAGTTTTGAAATTTTATGATCAACTCTATAGCTGGTCAAAAAAATTGGGTGAATTTCACAAAATATAGTGTGAACATTTTGTCCCATTTTTATATATTCACAACTTTTTTTATCCCTTTGATGAATCAGATGCATGTGGTATCACCTATCTGCTTTTCAGACAGAAAAACAAAAGCTGAAAACAATCACCCCCTTCATTTTGGTTTGGTTTTCAATTTATTTATTTAAAAGGGTGTTTGGCTGTAATAGCCTATGTAAAGGTGTTGACGACTGACATTGTCTCATTTCATCATAATACAAACTAGTATGAGAGGCAAAAGTCAGTCTTTCACCTCTTTAGGAATTCCATTTATTTTGAGTTGGTGATAAATGAATACACTAGAGTCCAGTGCCTGAAATTAATCCATACGCCTGCATGGAACATCAATTTTAATGAGAGGACTCTGTATGTTTAAGGGTCTGCCTATTTGCACAATCAGGTATTCATTTAGATTCTGATGTTACTTGAATTTGGGGCTTCTATTATTTTGGGGAGATGCAACCCCCAAATAAGATTCTGAATATCAGTCTCCTCCCTCTCCCAGTAGTTCTCAGACTCTCCACCTTACCCTGAGGTGTTTTTTCTGTTGTTGTTTTTTTTTTTGTGGGTCACTAAGTAGTCCTAGTCACATTTGCACTGTCTTCAAGAGATGGCTAAGTGTCTTCTTGTTCTTCTACATTGTTGGAATAGCTGACTGGCCAGCTCCCTTTCCTGGTTACATTGTTAATTCATTTTCTGCCCTCCCATCCCCATAAAACCAAAACAACCATCTTCAGAAGACCAGGTAGCAATACGACCAGGAAATATTTCTCCCAGTCACATTACACTGGCTGTTTATTATGACTTCTCACCCAAGTATAGTAGTTTAATGAGAAATCCCATTTAATCACCCCGTGAGCTCCAGCGTACATTAGTCCCAGAATGCAAAAGACCCAGTGAAGCAGAACTGTTTATCACCAATGCGGAACTGAGGAGCACAGGCTGTGGTAGCACATTCTTTCTTACTGAGACCAGAAGAGGGAAAATTTGTGGAATCTCCTAACTGACTGCAGGGGGGACAGTCAAGCCAGAAGTCTCCTAGCACTCAGGCTTTTCTCATTCTCCAGCCTCTTCTTCCTAGATCTCTTTTGTCTCCTTCATGTTCTGTTGTCCCGTGCATGCCCTGGCAGAGGAAGGAGACTCAACACTCTAATGTATGCAGCATTTTCACTGGGTAGAAAAAGAAATAATGCTGAAGTAAATAGCAGGTGCCCAAACATGTCATGGTGTTATCTGGAGACTATAGATGTACCAATTTCTGGAGAGTTTAGAATCACACAAGTCGGAGGGTAATTAAGGGTGAGTATTGCTAATCAGACTTAGTAATAAAATAATCAATAAACTGATAAAAATAAGCATAGATATGGCATATGTGCTAGCCTAATAGCCTGTAGCTCTCTGAGAAAAGAGATCCTTGAATATGTGTATTTCTCATCTGCCACACTGACCTGACTGCATATGTATGGATGCCTCCAGTCAATGAATCTGAATTAAAGATGTGCCCAAACCCAAATATGGGGAGCACATGGATCCAGGGTTTTGATTCAGACCCACCTTTAGTCTGTATCATAAACACTACTGTTTGAAGGGGTTGATGCTTAGTTTCAAGGATTGAGATGAAAAGATGGCTTTGGAGTTCAGGTATTTAGGAGCTCTGAGTTCATTTCTGAAGTTCTGCCCCAGACTTCCGATGCACCCTTGGGCAAGTCACCTAATCTCCCCGGGGTTCAGTTTCTCTCATCTGTAATATGAGGATAATAATCTTTTGTTTTTTTCTTCTTTGTCTATTTAGAATAAAAGTTCTTTGGGACGAGAATTGTTTTTAACTATTTGAATGTACAGGGCCTATCACAACGGGTGCCTAAAGTTTTTCAAGGTCTTTAGGTGCCTAAAGTTTCAGTTAAGTGCCTTATGGGATTTTCAAAAGCACCTAGGCATGTTTGAAAATCCCACTAGGTGCCTGTCTGCATCTTTCAGTGCCTTTAAAAATCCGTATTATATGGAATATTGAGATGATGCATATAAGAACTGATGATAGAATGTAACTATTAAGTAGAGCTGGGTGAATATCGAAAAAATTACACACATTTAAAAAAAATCCTCATGAATGCCATTGTTTGAATGATTTTATGCTCATTTCCTGTAAATATTCCAGCCAAGGCGTTTCCTAGCAGAAATTTTCACCAAAATAGAAGTTTCAGGGGAATATTCTAGAACATTCACAAAAACATTCTGAATTTGGAAATGTGAGAATTTGCACCTAAATCTTAATGATTGGAATCATAGTCCTCATTCATTTGGGGACAATAATATGCCACATGACCTATGTGTCCAATCAAATGTTCAAATTTCAGTTATGATAAGCTCTCCACAAATAAGATGTAGACGATAAGTTATTCAGAGATTAATAAATTCATCAAGAAAACCACGATCTGTTCATGGACAATTTGTTAACAGAAAAACAGCAGACACTGTTGTATAAATAATTAATTATGAATTATTCTCTCAGCCTTCAACCTGGGGCTGATAATATCCTGCTTTTGTATTGCTTCCCATCCCTGCCTATTCAAGTTATTGAACCCAAACCTTTCAGACAAGTAGCACCAAGAGCTTTTAATGGGTCACCACCCCAACTCAATCTGTTCCATAACTTTGAATACAATACACCTTAGAAGCCTGCCAAAAGACATGAGTGGCTAATGTATGGATATACATAATATTGCCCTCCATTCTATGTCATAAGACCTTTGGTCTTGCAGCTGAAACTTTAGCAGTATAATAGTAGTCAATAAGAAACTTTAATGATATGATGTCAAAGATCATCAAATAATGACTTTGCATCAATAAAAGAGATCTGAGAATTTGCACAGTACACAGGAATTAATTGATTGTCACCAGATTTAATAGCCTCTGACTCAGTGACTTCAATTAAGTGAAAAAAGCTAACAAGTAATAGCACCTTATTCAGAAGAGTTAATTTGAAACAATTAGTAGTAGCCTGTCTTGCAGTTTAAACACAGTTTTAAATACTTCAAGAGTAAGGAAAGTCTTTGAGCCAAGAACCTGACCCAAAGCCTATTGAAGTCAGTGGGGAGTCTTGCCATTGACTTCAATGAGATTTGGATCAGATACAATATCTTTTCGGCTGGTAGAAGGCAAAAACGTAATGGAATTTTGCCAGAGTAAGGACTGCATTGCCCCAGTGAGCCATAAAAAAGGTAGACTGCATAGCTTGAGTAAAAAAAAAAAAAAAAATCACACTGCCAGCTAGGAAACAGGTATTAATTTAATTTATTCCTAGCAAGATTTTGTTTCTTTTTTACCTTAGAAAAGGGTTTCATGTTTCAGTGATAGATAGTTATTGTAGTCTCAGATAACCACAGGCATCAGAGTAGCTCAAGCATCCCTCCAACCTGCTGTGAGTTGACATCATTCCCAGAAGGTATGGTCCTGATATACGATGTACAGTTCCAACAAATCAGCATTTTCAGTATAGGAAAGCAATGTTCCTTTCAAACCTCCACAAATTATACTGAAAACACATTAGTATCCTATGGGAAGGGTAGGAATGAGGATAAGATAGTATCTCCCTAAACACAAAAAAGCAGAAACTTTATAGGGGGTGTTTGTCCCATATATAGCATTTTTTGTCTATTTCATCTGCACAGTGTTCACATTCCCCTCTCACCTTTAAAAGCACAAAATCGCTTTTAAAGCCCCAAAGACAAAGTGATACAACATGATGGCAGATGATAAAACTATATTTTTATTTCCCTTCTATTTACATGGGATTTAAGTGTTATTATTATTAATTTATAGCACAATAGGAATGCCCCCTACAGAAGTAGAAGTTACAATATAAATAGGATGGACACCCTATGGATTAAAATTGCATACAGCATAGAAATGTGCAAAATATTCAGATTAAAAAAGGGTTGAAACCTGCACTCTGGCTATGTCTTCTTTCCCACTGGAATGTTCTCTGTGCTGGGGACTTGTGGGGGAGTGACACAGAGATGCTACAAAACATCACTGACTTTCAACAGAACATCAAAAGATCACGGTCTCAGTCCTTAAATTTAAGACACTCAATGCTTTGGGCCCAGGATATGTAAAAGATCAAATAAAATTCGGGGGAAGTGAACTGTGGTTGACAACTTTGCTCCTCAGACATAATGGCATGAAGGTAAAACTTCTCTTTGCAGGTGGCAAAGTCTTCAGGAAATGGTGCAAGGCTGTGGAATAAACTCCCATGGTTATTAAAATTAATAACTATATTAATTTAATAGAATTAAAAACCACCACAAACCTCACTATCTTCTACTCCAAGTACAAGGTACAATCCTGTGACCTTGCTTTTGTTAATATAAACATATGTGTGTGTGCATAATTTAAAAAAAAAAGGAAAAAGAAAAAGAAAACCACACTATACTGCACACACAATTTTCCCCCTGGTGAGAGGATAAATAAAATAATGAGCCACACGTGACAGATATTAGTTACGACAATTTGTGCACTACCGGAAGATGCTCAGATCCTATAGTGATAAGGGTAGTAAAATATCCAGAATAGAATACAATAGAATTTGAGGGCTTTCTGTTACTTCTGAAGTATTTCCAGGTAGCCAGCTAAATAGTTTTTCCAGCTACGTTTCACCTCTGTAGTAGTGCAAAGCAGCTGGATTACAGTGAAGGAGCTGGCTGTGAAATTGTATTTTACCACATCATTTTTCAAGAGCCAAGTGTTAAAAATTATTTAAATACTTATTGGGGCCTTTGAGTATTATGATAAACTAAATAATAAATAGTTAGGGGTGTGGTTTTTCAAAAGCTCCTGTTGATTTTCACTGGGACTTGAGTTTTTGAATATTCCACCTTATTATAATAATAAATAATAATTAATTAATAGCACTTCCTGTAGCTTGCCATATCTCTTTACCAAATGTACATTGCATATTCAGATTCTGATAGACACAGAAAAAGCAATTAAACCAAGCTGAGAGGAACAACGTGGTCTCCATGTATGGGATGGTTTCCAGGAGGGATAACTTTCATAAATGCCTTAAAAATATTCAGCCACATGGCTATTTAGACGGCTCTCCACAGAAGCAGTTCAATTATTCATTCAGAATAAAAACTGTTTTACTACAGGTCTTGTTGTTTGAATGGTTAGCTTGAAATGTGGGAGACCATACTCACAACAAGGTGCTGGTGTTCACATTTATACTTGCACTTGTCCTGCAGTGTAGTAAAAGAGTTTTCAGCACCAGCTGGGAGAGAGGAAGCTCATTAGCACATTTGGGTTTTTATCTTCAGGGATAGTAAGAATCAAAAGTCTCTGCAGCTGAAAGTGAGAAAATCAGCAAAATGCTGGAGTGAAAATTATTTTTCAAATGTGTTTTTATGGCACTGATTTTAATGTTTTAGGGTTAGGAAGGGTGAGGGTTAATGGCACCATCCCTATAGGAAATTCTGACTGAGAGAGTCAGTTGCAACCTTGCTTTCCCCTCAATTCTGAGCTGCAATGCCTTCCTGTAGTCCTGAAAAAGGCACAACTGACTCCTGCTCTGTCAAGCTCCACTGGCCAGCAAGTAATGGAGGAAACACAGCCAAGGCTTTGCCTGCTCTCTGTACCTCTCTGAGCCCTTTCTATCTGTTTACTTACAAGGTGAGGAGTATCTGAGACACAGCGACTCTACATTAGGCCAAATGGCAGGGAAAGGATGCTTATTCCCTTTCGTGCCTGAAGAGATAGGGGCACAAGATAGTCCTTAGTTAAGAATCTCAGAGGGTTTCATAAGATGGATTCTGGTCAGCAAAATCTAAAACAGATTTTGGAATTTATGGGATAAAGTTATTTTTGCCAGCCTTAATATCTGGCACTAATTAACACCTGTTCAACGTGGCACAGCGTGGCCAGTGGTGATGATGGCTGAACTGGGGGTGGCACAACAACACAATATGTGTCTAAAATAGCAGTAAATGGTTTTAAAATAATTTCCTTGAGAAAACATTGACATACCCATGGAAGACGTTATATATAACTATTTGAACACATCACCTAGGCATTTGATTATTTTCTAATTTACATTTCTCCTGCTGTTCTCTAAAGGGCACTAATTCAGTATCTCTTTAAAAAATAAGAGTTACTTATCACCACCATTCTTGCCTATAACCATTGAGCTGAGCAAAATAGCTCCCCATCTATTTATAACTTTCTATTTCCCGGAAGTCAGTAATGCCTGGTTAATTCTGGTCAGCGTTTACCCAGTAAACAAGCATGATTTCAATGTTCTGTTTCATTTTAAAATTCCATTGGTAATATTTCTCCATCGAGCAACTTCCTTTGGCCATTTTCACTCCCCAGACATTAGAGAGGTAACCATATTGTCAAATGAATCATCTAATCAAACAAACGAGTTAACTTCACCACTCCATTAGCTACGTAATCTCTCACTTAATTCAGATGTCCTAACTCTACCTTCCCCTTACGAGTTTGGAGTCAAGTAAGCAGACTGAGGGCAGCCCTCACTCACAAGAGGTTAGAATAAACCCCTATAGTCAGCCCTGAGAAAAAGGCAGAGTGCAACTGTTCTTTCCCAGGAGCTTCCCTTCGATTAAATTATATCTTGTCAATTGTTATTGCAGCTTTAAAAAGGGAATAGTTTATTCCCCACCGATTTAGCCAGCCATTCCAGCCAAAGATTATGGGACCAAGGGCCAGCCCTTCCACTTGTTCCCTAGAGCAGAAGCTATGCTCCATACCAGATCTGGACCCAAGACCCAGGCAGGCCAAGTTAGGGCAGGACATTTACACTCCATTTTAGCCAAGTAACACATTCTGGTCCAAGAGGGTTTTACTGGTCCTAAATAAAGACCCAATCTTGCAGTAATATCCATGCAGTGTTTTTCATCATTGGTCTCAATGAAAGCAGAGTCACATCCACATTTTGTAAAGAGTGACTTTACTCTGAAAAGTGACTACTTAAATCTAGTCCTTACTATGACTGAATCTTGTCCCGGCATGATTTGGAGTCATAGGTCACTCACCTTAGAGATACAAAAATGTTCATACAAATATGTATATATATGTATGCACAGACACATAATTTAGACTGCCACTAACTCATCAGACTTATATATAGATATGTGTGCATGAGTGTGTTTGTATAGATACTTTGTGTGTATATATATATATATATATGTGCACACTGAATACCCATGTAAAAAGAATAAATCTCAAATATTGGGAGGTCATTTCCGAAGGGTTTAATAGAAAAAAATTATACTTCAAATAAAGTTAATAATGTTTCATTAGTCAGGACACATTCTACAGTCTCTGTATAAAAAATGGACTGGGGTTGATTCAGGTTTCTTATTAGCAAACCTAATTAAATAAAATGTCTCTGCAGGTAAGGGATTTAATTAAAGAGTGTGCCACTCTGGATAAGATTCAGCTATGTCTACACTACACACCACTAGCAGCAGCATGTAGGGTATATGTTGCTACACACTGCAGTGAAAAGCCTGCTGTGTCTACACAATGGTGCATAGACATACATGGCTGTGAAAGTCTCTGGCAGAGGGGGCATTTCGCTACCATGAAAAAAGGCTGTGGCAGGGGAAGGATGAGTTACTCCCCACTGCCTTCCCCACAGCCTTTCCCTTTTGCTGGAATCTTTCATTTCAGCAGGGAAGGGCTCCTGCAGTGAGGAGCTTCTGGACGGTTTCCCCACTTTCTATCAGCGCCTCTCCCTGCTTCGAGAGTCTTTGCCTGCAGTAAGGAAAAGGCAGGGAGGGGCAGTGAGGAAAGACTAAACTTTTCTCAGCTGCATCTGCACTGTCAGAGCATTTCCTTACAGTGGATAAATGCTCCAGCAGTGGGCTGCTGGCAGAGCCTCTCTTTCCTGCTAGAATCTTTCCTTGTGATGGGGAAGGGTTCCCCAGTGATGGGGAGCTGGCAGCCTTTCCCTGTTGCCTCCCTGCTGCTGGGGTCTTCCCTCTTGGGGAGTCAATTCCTGTGGTGAAGAAAGGCTTCAGGAGCTGGACACGAAATTGCTAAAAATAGCAGTGTAGACAGGAAGGCACAGCTTAGAGGCGTAGAGAGGGAGTACGGTAAGTACTTGCATACATACCCACGTCCTTTAGGTGTGTCTTTACTCCAGTTGCTTAAGCTGTGTCTCACCAGCAATACTGATATTTCTACGTGTGCTGGGAGGGCTATGTGGGTTTGTACTCTACACATCATCAAAACCAGCATGCAGTCTAGACGTACCCTCAGAAGGATTTATCCACCTTCAAATCATAGAAATGTAGGGCTGGAAGGGACCTTGAGAGGCCATTTGGTCCATCCTTTTGCACTGAGGCAGGATCAAATATATCTAGACCATCCCTGACAGGTGTTTGTCTAACCTGCTGTTAGAAATCTCCAATGACAGGGTTTCCATAAACCTTCCTTGCCTTATTTTGGGATATAGTTTCTTCCCTGATGTTTGCAAATGGCAGGGCCTATGATACAGCAAATCATTAATGCCACCATAGCAATTAATAAATAAGAGATTAATCTGAGTGAAATATATTGTGCCCTGTTCTTAGAAGTTGAAAACATCACCTATTGAGATTCCCTATCTCAATTTACATGCACAAGCACACATGTCAATTTAGGCCCAGCAGAGCAGTATGGAATTGGTCAGCCATGCTTCTTCATGATTTGTATGAACATTTGCTTCTGTCTTGATCCACCAGAGATTATGCTCATTTCACTGAGTTTCACTTTCAGATTTTGGAGCTAGATAATTTAAATTCCAGTGGAAAATTCAGCTGGACCAGGGAGTTCTCCCTTGTTCTATGTAGGATTCTCTGGAATTATGCATTTTGAATTATTTCAGTGCACAATAATAAAAAAATGAGCCCATGTTCACCCAAAAGTTTTGTGAACAATTCTCAGTGAAACTGTTCTGAGTTTTTCATTTATAATCTAGTCCAAAACCCATGAAAATTTCAGCTTTACAATTTTCACGCATAGCATGAAAGTATAGTAATTCACATGCACGCTGCAGTATATTTAATCAATATGCTAATAGGTAAGTTAAAGATAGGAAGGGAAGACCGAAAGCTTATGGCTGAAATATAGTCTTCTCAGAACTTAGATTTCCCCCTCAACAATCTTCACACAGAAAGATACGGAGTTAAAATTGTCCATGAATTTTCAGTAACTTTTCCAATTAGTTATCAGAAGTGTGTATCATTCTTCTCTGCATTGCAATATCATCATAATAGAGTCAAAATTAATTCCATGTAGTTAGCAAATTTAGAAACCTTTGAGAAATTTCAGATCCAAATTCAAACTTTATGGCTGCCCCCAGTATATCTATAGTGAGCTGATCCACATTTTTAGGTCTGTATATTCTAGGACTTTGAAAAAGTTCTCATCTTGATCCATGGGCTTGGATCTCTGTGACTGTAATAAGTTTATAAGCAAAACAAAAACCTAATTTAATTTTATGGCCTAGATCTGTGGAAATATTCAGAATTCTGCTGTTTCCATCCTCAGGAATCATTTACCTGAGGCAAACTGTCAGCAAAGTAGGGGTAATACGTAGAATATGTGTCCAGTGAAAATTACACACTTATGAATTTGTAGTTCTTGTTTTGTAGAAGAAACCAATATCTATATTAAACAATGTACAGGTTTCTGGATGACATAGGCCTAGACATATCCATCTATGCACCTCTTCTGTGTTCCATCTGTTTACTTTACACAAGAAGAGGACATGTTCTTGTTTCTCATTCTTTTAATGATGTAAGATTTGCCACACATTACACAGTGAAATTTTACAGAATGAAAAGACTAATGTCAGATTGTACCCCCTAACAAATTTAGGCAATGCTCTCTTTCTTGGAAACTGATTAAATCAATATTCTTAAAACAGTTATCTTTTTATGATACAACTATTCTGAGCTCTATTGGCTATGAGTTTAAACACACCAGGCAAAATATTAGTTTTTGGATGGAGTGCATATCTAGTCCTTGATTTTTTAAACAAGCTTATCTGGAGGATTCTGTTTATGGGAAAGAAATTGCTATAATCATTCACTGTGTAGAAAGGGATCAAAGTGCTGAATCAAGAATTGTTTTTCATTGTACTCATTCTTCAAAAGCCAGAGAACAATGCAAGTGAGTGGTTAAATATTCTGCAAAGAAGTTACGGTTCCTGTAAGTTTTTCCCACTATCTGATATGGAACCATATGTTCATATGTTTCCAACTCATCTTCCTTCCCACTCGGTATACCTTCCACACATCCCAAATCAAACCTTTGGTTCCCATGGATGAGCAGAGGATGTTGGTTGTATTTTGTAGCTATGTGTGTTTTTGACAGAGTGAAAGCAAATAATAGCCCAAGTGATTTTTATTTTACTCTGCAGTTTTGGGAGAGCGCTGTCTTTTTATTAGCACCTCAGTTGTTGGAAAGCTGGGCAAAATCCCAAAGGGATGTTTTGTGGTCTCTCTCTGCAACTTTCTTCACTAGACAAGTAAACTTAGCTTTCCTTTCCTTTCCAAGTCTCAGAAGATTGTTATGGTTTTGAAAAGGCTGCAGTATGTATCTGAGCTCAACAAAGAATTTCCTAGAAGAGTCTGTTAAGTTCCCTGCACCTCTCACTTCCTCTTCCAGTTCACTCTCTTACATCCTGGGTGAGCTGCCTTTCTTCCTGCATGGCTCTTTGGGATCATAGGTTAACCAATGCTTTTGGAGATGGCTGCTTGGTGGAACCCCTGACTCACAATCCCTGAAAGACTTGATGCCCACTCTCCTTTCTGTAGCAGAAGAACAATTATACCTTGCTTCTTCAACTCTGCAGATGACCAATACTCCAGAACCTCTTCCACTGACACTGTGGCTAGCCCAGGTGCTCCCCCACTAGAGCTAGCTGGAACATTATCAACAAATGAAATTTAGTTGCTCTATATTGTTTTGGTTTTGACAGAGTCTTCATTATAAGTTTTTTAGGGGGAAGGGAGAGACCAGAAAGAGACTGCCCCGCTACAGGATGGTGATCAGGGCACAGGCTTGAGATGTGTGAGACTCAACTTCCTGCTCTTCCAGAATCAGAGTGATCTGGGATGAAAACCTTTGCTTTGAATTGGCCAAATCAGAGTCTTGAAGCTGGACCTTCCATGTTCCAGGCCAGTGTTCTAAAGTCCCAGACACACAGATGCTCACTTTTGGACATTTTGACACAATTCTGTTTTTGCAAAAATCTTTTGAAAGGCTTTGGTTTTCTTCCTCTGTGAACTGAAAACTAATTATGATACCCTGAAAGCTGTCGGAAACAGAATTGTCGTTTTCCAGTCAGCTCTGTCCTGCACTAGAAAACCTGCACCACAATACAATCCCTTGAAGAGGACCGGCCCAGTATGGAAAACAGAGTAGGAGGAGGGAAAGCAGACCAGGAATGGGAGCAACAGAACACTGAGCAATTGGATTTGGTTCAGAGTTTCAGATTTATGTGAAACCCACAAAATGAAGCAATCCTGAAGGGTTAGTCCCTGAGAAACTCCACGAACCATATGCACATTTTAAGATTTGCAAAACACGTATGAGTCAAAGCCTTCAAGTTTCACAAAGCTCAGCTTGATTTAAAATTATCTGGCTGCAGATTCAGTTGGATAAATTCCTACTCACCTTCCCTCCTAGTGAGTTATGCCCTGTTGCTATGCACTGTAAAACAGCTACCATTTACCTTCTCAAAGGCGGCTGCACTTCAGTGGCAGATGAAGCAAAGGTGAAACTACATTTCTTTCTCTCACAACACACACACAAATACACCCTTAACAAAATGACAGGACTATGCATTTTTCTCTCCTGGCCTGGTGGAAGAGCCAGGAGAGAGAGAAATGCACAAGTCCTGTCACTTTGTTGTCAGACAGCCACATTATAGTAAAAGAGTGGGTATTAAATCTCTCTTACCCACTACAGATGTATGAGGTGAAGTGTTCAGTGTATATCAGTTGGCATTTGTACAGCATTTTGGGGTGAGAACTGCTGTACCATGGGTGTCAGTCTTGCAGGACAAATGCAGAGTGATGGATGTATTAGCCAGCCCTCATGTCAATTTAAGAGTAAGTTGGCTACCAGCAGGAGTGGCCACCACCAAAAATGCATTCTACATTTTTGGAAGCAGAGCTGGCTACAAAGAAACACTAAGATCATATAGTTGTTGGAGCCACACTGGTCCCAGGATATTAGAAAGACTAGGTGAGTGAAGTAGTATCTTTTACTGAACCAACTTCTATTCGTGAAAGAGACAAGCTTACACAGAGCTCTTCTTCAGGACACTCTGTGTAAGCTCCAAATCTTATCGCCCCCACCAACAGAAGTCAGTCCAATAGAAGACCTCACCCACCTTCTCTCTTTAAGATCCTACACTAAATCTGCCTTTGCATCAGGCTCTGTGTGTGAAGAGAATTTGCATTTGGGTAACATCAAGAATGAGAATTAGTCTCTCACTGACAAAGAGCTGCATGATGTCTCAGCCACTTTGCCTCTTTGTTAATATACACAGCTTTTCTGCCATCTTGTACTGTGCGAAGAAAAGAGGCAGAAAGGCACAAGTAGGAGGAGGGGGACAGGGTAAATCCTCCTATGAATCTTTTTATGATGAGTAGGAGAGGACATTCTTCTAGAGTCTACATAACTCCCCATAATAGAATTTCCATTGTTCTTGTCAAGTTTCTTTCAGGTCAACAGAACTTTGAAGTTGTAGAAAGTAAAATTATTTTTCATAAGGTTCTTCCCTTTACAGTCTTAAAATTACATGATCATATACTATTTCTCAGTTATAGTTAATTGTAATATACCATATTTTCTAAATGCCTAGTTATAACTGAATGTCATTTTCTATTCTATATTCCAAACAGAATCCAGGAGAGTTGTTCATGAAAGAAACCCATAACAACCTGTATATCAGATGTACAAAAGTAATATTGAGAATTTGCTGATGCACTTAAAGCCTTGTCTATACTAGGTATTTTAGCCACTGGTGTAACTAATCGTGGTCCATCTTACTTACTTTCAGACTGGTAACTTGGTTTAAAGCCACAAGATAAGCAAGGGGGTATGTTCATAACTATACTTCAATAACCTTCAATACTTCAATAACCTTCCCAGGAGAGGAAGGATAGTCCAGTGGTTAAGCTCCTGGCTTAGCCATCAGATGACATGGGTTCAGTTTCCTGTTTGTCTGCATGCTTTCTTTGTGACCCAGGGGAAGTCACCTACGCCTAGATCCTCCAAGGTATTTAGTTTCTCTGTGCCTCAATTTCCCACCTGTAAAAAGGAAATTATAGCACTTCCCTACATCACAGGTGTGTTGTGAGAATAAATATATAAGAGTCTTAGTTGCTCATGGGTACCTTTATCAGAACATAAAGATGGTACCACAGATTAAAAAGAAAGGGCCCACTTTTTTCATCTCTGAATGCTTTATACAAAACTATTTGCATTTATAAAAATACAGAAACACTAAGGTAACAAAAACAAGGGCCCATTAATGGAATGGATTAATAACTCAGTCCCAAACACATCTGACTTTATTTACATACATATTTTTCTCACACTGAAAAAAATGAAAGATGACTCTACCCAGCTGGGTGCTAATGGTTGTCTTCAGAAATGAAACCAATACAGTCTTGCTACGTAATAGGTCAATGTAGGGTGAAAGCATCACAGAAAAAAAATATTAAAAACAACACAGGAGCCTACATCCACTCTAAAAAGCATAATAGAGATCACTCTCTCCACCCCGCAACACCAGTGGGGCCTTTGACAAAAATCAGTCCTTCAAACCCTTCTACTAGGATTGCCTTCCCACTCCTTCACATGGTCAGAAGAATTTTCTAATCAGCCCCCCACTGTTCTGAATTCCTGAAGGAGCTATGGTCACACCCCCATGCAATTACATACAGCCACAATGATATCTAAGTTTAATATAGTAAGGTCTCCCAAAGATATTGCAAGAAATTGCCATGTCTGTCACATTCATTAGGTAATTGCCAAGTCATTAAACACCAGTTAACAATCCATACAACTCTACAGAGCAATAAACCAGTTTATTATTACCGCTCCCAGAAGTCCCACTTTGTCTATCCCTGTTGTATATCATCCATCACAGTGCCTACCTCCAAGAGCTCCTCACAATAGGGCTCTAAGCTCCAGAGAACTGGTTCTGTGGGTGGGAAAACAATGCTGGTGAACTCCTGATATAACTCGGATTTACCCAGGGTGCCTATATTAAGACACTAACCTGAATACAATGCCTTTTTTTCTGAAAGTATCGGATTTTTCCACACTGGCAGGCTGGTTCTCATGGTAGCAACATAATGGAGAATAGCAAAGAAGTGTGAAGGAATTCTTCTGAGTCTCTGCTATTTATAGTTTTCTTCCAATTGAGAAGTTCCCTTTTGAGGTTAAGGCCTGTCAGTATGGCTATGTAGATATGTAAATTAAGGCATCTCCCTGTAGATGATCATAGTGCTAATAAGTATGCAACTGAAAGTGATTGGTAGAACCTCTGGTGGTAAAGAACTATAAGATTAACTGCTGTGTCATTAGGTCTTTTTAAAATGTGTGATAAAATTGTGATCACAGGAGCGACTTAAGAGTGTTTAATATAGAATAATTTAGTGACCCTGGCTTAAAAAGAGCAGTTATAACCAAGAAAATATATTAACTCTCTTCCTTTAAACAGCTTATATCTGACCTCTCCCCAATGTGGGGGTAATTAATAAGACCCAGGAAATCCTCTTTCTACAATAAGCAGGCTATTTCAGAACAAGTATTCCAGTACAAGTAAGTAGGGGGCCAAGTCTGCTGCATTTGAAATCCCTGAATTACTTGTACAGTAAGTTACTACTTCACATGGTTGAAGGAATCAGAATCTGGCTTCCAATTCTGATATATTTGGGTATTCCCGCTGTTTATTGCAGAATAAAAAAAATCACTTTAAGAGAGATTTTCCAACTACTGATTTATAAAGCAGGTTTACCCAATGTAAGACATTATACTGTGGTGTCAATCTGTGGATAAGTATCTTCAGCCAAAAAATAGCAGAAAAACAGAAATTATGAGCTATTGTCCCTTTTCCCACGCTTTTCTTCAATGACATGTACATTTCAAATCTTAGTCTAAGTCTCAAGGGCTTTCATGTACAGTCAAAGTACAGCAGGATAGATGTGGGATGCAATTCTTGAAACAGTGAAGTCAGGAGGAAGTCACAGATATCAACAACAAGACTAGTTTAAGCTTACAAACTTCCAGTAACATTCATTTCAAATAGACCCCCTCTTCATAAAGTCCACCTTTCAGGGTAAGAAAACATTTGGTTAAAAAATCTGTTGTCGTAACCTAACTAGCCCTTCCCTCCCCAACTAGAAACAATTATACTAGACTATAGTGAGCTCCAAAAGCCAGAGCGAACTTCTAGACATCCTGAACTCCCAGGCTTGAGTAAATGTCTGGCTACTTTGGGGACCAGTTTTGTAATTCCTTGCTTCTACTTCTAATTGGTTTTAACTACTCAGCCTTCTCCAACTCAGTATAGTTTCAACCAAAAGCAGTATTGCAATATTGCATTCCTAACATGAGACGGTGCTGTATACAGGGGTAAATAGCAGCACTTACAAGCCTCTCCATTTTGCCACTTCACATGACCCAAAATGGAATCTGAAAGCTACTAGCAAACACTGTGGCTTCTCCTGGGTTCAGAGAAGAATTGTGCTGAATAGATTACCCTGAGGTAAAAAGTTTCAAGTCTCTCCTTCTTAAGATAAAGGCTATTTGAAGGAATGTATCTCTAGTTGATGTCTCCTTTTCCATCTCTCCCTTGAAACTTTACATATGACTCAGGAAGGGGTTTTACTCCCAATAACTGATTATATTGAATTAACCCTTCAATTAACCTATTCTCAGTGATAGCTTGCTATATATGCAAGACTTTCACCCCAGACTTTCCCAGTGTTTCTTCATAGTGATGGCACTGGTGTTTTTACCACTGTGTTATCTAGACTCCATCTGGACAGAGCTCAAGGAAACACTGATCAGAGTGTTGGGAGCTAGAGGTACCTTCTTTGCCCTACCGCTCCCATTATCACTACTGCTGGTAGAAGTAGCCTGGCATTTGCAATGGTGCAAAATCTTAACGGGAAAAACTTTTGGTGTAAACACAAAGAATACTGCAAAAGTGTAGATATTCTTCTTTTTAAGGTATCCAGCTTTCTTTATAAAGAGGCTTTTTCTTAAGCCAAACAAACCTTAGCAGTTTTGGATCACAGTGATTTCTACCCAGTTTTTCATGCAGTATCAATATGTTTAGATTCACAGCCTCTAGTGAAACCTGAAACTGAAAGCAAAACTACCAAGTTTCAGCTGGTTTCATTTTGAATTCCATCACTTCCACCACATGACCTGAAAAGGAGATAAACAGTATGGCGCTATGAGCTTCACAAACAAAAATGGCTCCAAGTTTGTGCTGATGGTCAAAGAACCTCATTGAATCTTTCTGTGCCTCTCAGCTCAATTTCAAATTCTCAACAAGAGCTTAGATTTCTGGGGCTGGAGGTTCCCCCGTGAATATTTTCCTGAGCTCTAAGCCATGCCCACTAATGATCCTTTTCTGCAAGTGGGTAGTGTTAGTGCCACCTTACATGAGAGATTTAAACACAAAAACTCCAAGCCCAGACTAACTTTTTAATGTTATAGAATATTTCCTATTTTCCAGGCCCACATTTAGTTCTGGAATGAAGGCAATGTAGGTGGCAGCACCATTCTGAGGACATGTGGAGTAGAGACAGAGCACTGTGTCAGGATCTGACACATGGTGTTTCCCAGCAGAAGCTTAGAATTGGATTCGATTTCACAGGTAAATCATGTTTCTCTCTCCACAAGCCAGTATGGGATGCAGGGCAAAAGGGAGATCCAGCCTTTTCTGAATGAAGAAGAGGTGCATGTAAAGCATACAAACTGGTGAGCAGTACCAATAATGAGAGGGCAAGACAAAATCTGTTGATAGGCTAGGTAGGTGTTTTTGAAGAACCACAAAATGTTGGAAGACACTTGAATTTCCTCCATGATCACTGTACCAACAGCTGGTTCTTTCTCCCTTTTTCTAGCAGTGGCAGTGCTTTCCTATTACCCTTTTGACTTGAATGAGTTTGCATTAATGTAGCAGAGGGCAGAATGTGGTTTTAACTAATATCAAACAATGTCACAAGAAATCAACTGTAGCATTTAATTTTTTATAATTTTTCTGGTTTCACAAATGTCTTTATTCACCCATGTTATTATTCAAGCTCTTGAGGGGAGAACTGACCAGAAGACATAATTAATAGTTTGTGGGATAACACCTAAATTATACACTTTAGTATATGGTCTGAATCCAATCACAGAATTTAGCAGCCATTTAAAGGGCAGTAATCTTTTCAAAGGCCAGTTGTGCTTCACATACAGTAGTTGGTGGCAGTAAGGTCAGCTTTACTTAGTTTCCTGGCTCCTGTTAAGATGATGCATTCAAGTCTTGCTTTGTATCAAATACAATTGTAGGGAACAATTTCCGATAAGTTCTATGTTTTGATAAGAGCAGGTTTATCATCTCTCATTTTCGTTTCTGCTCCTAGTTTCCTAATCAAATTCATGTTTTTATTTCTAATTTTATTTTTACCCAATGAAATTACATATTTCCATGACATTGAAAATCTATGTAAATGCCACCTGTACTGTCAATTGTTGATGATTATCTTCTTCTTTATAGCCTGTCCTGAACCTAAATTGTCCACTCAAGAGTGGGGACTCTTTGTGCTAAAAAGAGCTGTGTGATAAAGGATTTTTCAGTTTGTTGGCAGTTCCTATAAATAAAAAAACAGTGGGTTGACCCCAAACCACATTTTTTGGTATTTTTTGCAAATAAAAAAACAAAAATAAATATTTCAGATCAAATTAAAAATTTCATTTGATCCCAAAATGAAATGAATAAACTGTTTCATTTTGAATTCAATCATTATTCAGAAACGTTTTGCATGGTGTAAAAATAAAATTGACATTTTTTTTAAACAAAATATTTCAGTTGTCCAAGTGGAAATAACTTTTTGTTTTGCAATTACCTTCAAAGTGAAAAGTTTAGACTTTCCTAGAATTTTTGTTTTAGGTTTCTTCGTTCTGTTTTTTGTTTTTAGTGACTGTAGGCCAGCGGGTGTCACCCGTCGGGCGCGGCTGCCCTTTCGGGGGCCCAGCCGCGGGGGAAGGTCCCTGTACCTTCCACGAAATAAATGGGGAACTAGCTCGGTGACCTAAAGGCGCTCGCCCCGGCCCCTTGGCAGGGCGGGCGAGCAGGCAGTCTATCGCCC
>ML677027.1:4107301-4145677 GCA_007922155.1 Mesoclemmys tuberculata
ATCGCCCCGGCCCCTTGGCAGGGCGGGCGAGCAGGCAGTCTATCGCCGGGTTGGAGGAGGGGTTGGGAGGTTTGCTGAGGCACAAGGGAAGAAGGGGGGAGGGGGACGCAGGCCCACCCGACTCCACTGCGTCCCAGCCCAGGGCCCTAGCAGCGGCAGGGTCACTCCCGCTGCTCTGGCGGGGTCCGAGCCGTAACACGCCAGTGGCAGGAGATTTCCCACCGCAGCCCGAACTGGGGCTGCCCCTGGGCTACTTCCTCCCCGCCCGTCCCTGGTACCTCCCTCCTCGGTGGTCGTCGGGTAGCTGGCGCGGGGTAGGTTCAGGAGGCCGTCGGCGCCCACGGGCGGCAGGTCCGGGAACTCCTCTGCGAGGGGCAGTTCCTCTAGCTCACTGGATTCGGTGGGGGCTGCAGCCTCGGGTAGCTCCTCCAGATCTGGTCCGGCTTCCGCGGGGGGTGCGGCAGGTAGCTCCTCTAGGTCCTGCCCCGCTTCAGAGGGGCCTTCCCAACCCAGAGGGTCCCAGGGCTCGTCCCATCCCCGGGTGTCCGGGGGTCCGACCCAATCGTCGGTTCCCCGGCGGGAGGGTCGCTCCCAGTCTGCTACGTCCCGCCCGGGCCTGCGCTGAGGTTTGGCCTGGTGGAGCTCCGGCCAGGCCTCTCGCTGGTGGGCAGGCAGGTCTGACCCTGCTGACCGTCGGCCCCTGACTGAGCGCCGGGCCCGGCCTTTTATTTCCCCTTGTCGGGGGGAAGTCCCGCCCTCTGGGGAAGGGATTGGCCAGTTGCCCGGGCCTATCCCGGTCGGCTCCCGGCCTTGATAGACAGGCGGGGGGTTTAAATCCGGGCTTGGCAGTGTTTGGGGTGGCGGCTGCCCTTTCTGGGGCCCAGCCGCGGGGGAAGGTCCCTGTACTTTCCTACAGTGACCAATTTGGTGAAACCGACATCAATGTACACCATTTGCAAAACACCGAATTGTCATTTTTCACCAAAAAATTTTACCTAGCTCTAGGGCTGAAAACTGTCCAAACACCAATAAAGGGATTGCATTTCTTCTGGAGAGAGAGAGCTTATGTCTGCACTGCACTGCAAACCTGGATTTTCAGTTGCTGGACCCATGTCTCACAACCTTGCTAACACATCCACAGACCACCTGACTCAGATCAGCAACTTGAGCTGCATCCATACTGCAAAACGATAGGGCTCAGGCCAAGTCATAATGGGGCTCGGGCACTGACTCACCCTTTTATCAGAGTCCTAAGACCTGGGACCAGAGTGTTTGCTGACCTGAGTCAGAGTGATTTGCATATGGATGGAAGCAGGGATTGGGCTCTGATCTGAGTCAGAGCCCAGGTTTATAGTATGCAGAGTAGAAACACCCCAAATTCATATTTAACCCGATTCTTATTCTTCAAGTACGAAGATTCTCCTGCTGGCTTTCTTGCTGATTACTGAAAGGGGAAGTCTAACTTCAGTGGAACTATGCCAGTTTACTAGATGAACTAGATTTGGTCATAAGTGCCAGTCAAAAATTGGAATCCTATACTATCACGTTACTCCTGGATGACATCTCATTCTGTTTGAAGGTATAAGGACACCCTGGCTTTTGACTCCACCTTTGCTAAATGTGGGTGAGGGTTCATATTGGTGCAGGTCTGTGGGAGAACAGCAGGAAGAGATTCCATTACAACCCGTGTGAGTCACACTGAAAGTTTTAAAATAATTTCTTTTGGTTTTGTAAATTTCACAAATTTGAAATTTTTCCTTCACTACAGCACAAGTATAGCCAGGGACTATGTCTCACATAACATCCTCCAGTCACTTGGACC
The DNA here is from genome assembly GCA_007922155.1 of Mesoclemmys tuberculata. Classification (NCBI taxonomy): domain Eukaryota; kingdom Metazoa; phylum Chordata; order Testudines; family Chelidae; genus Mesoclemmys; species Mesoclemmys tuberculata. Next base: position 4,109,124 of record ML677027.1, read on the forward strand.
ACAACAGACTCAACTGATCATTCTGAACAAGCAACTTTCATGTAGGAAGTATAGTGGATTGCAGCTATGAAACTGCCTAGACTGGTCCTTTGAAGGCACTTAAACACTCCAGCAGCAAACACGTTAGCAAGCATGAGCTTGGGAGAAAAAATGAAACTCTAACTATATGTAATCAACAGTTTTCCATATTTTAATGCATAAATAGCCCTTCTTTTATGCTAGGAATGAACCTAAAAAGAACATTGACTAAAAAATGAAAATTTTCAAATATATTTCAAAAAAATGATTAATAAAATACAGTGCCTTCATGGCAAAATATTGCCCTATGTATATGTGTTGCAAGCCATGCTGGACTTTGACTAATAATGAAATTTTCTTATATGAAGTGCCCTTTAGAGCTCGGCTAGATGGTTAAGAGCCTCTGCTGAGCCAGTATCTGACACAAACAAATAGCTCACTGATTCATCTCGAAGGTTCGTACTCCTCAAAGGTGTTTATTATACAGCTACTGTAAAAAGTTGTTAAGAAGTTTGGTGAAGTACTAACTGTCTACTTTGTGGTATCTTTATTTGGTCTGGTCACAGTCTGAGATGACAGCAGGCTGGTGTGCTTTTTCTGCTCTGCTTAATTTGCAACAGGAGTAGTCAAGGAAATATTGTTGGTATAAAGGCAATTTTTCTGGCAATCACAAGAGTGCACCTTTTTGTCTTAATAATTTTGTCATCCTGGTGGAAAGAAACACTGGTTCAGAACTGTGCCAGGACAGTTCGGACTCTTTTTCTACAAGTGGGATATTAAGGGCTAACACTCAGTTTGGTCTCTGGTATAGCCCTCTTCTTAATGTTTGGGTAATAGTAACAATAAAAGCATGGTAAATTAATTTCACAAATGATTTCATAAAGCAGTTTGGTTCCAAAAACCTGTAAACATTTTGCAAATATTAATTAGTAAAACATCATTGTGAGGTAGATAAAAGTCCACTCCCACAGTGAAGTTAACAGGCTTGCCCAAAGTCACAGAACAAATAAGTAGAGGTAGAAGTAGAACCAAGCAGCCCTGACTCCCCGTCTCCTTTGCTAACACAATGCTATTTCTGCTACACAACGGTATTGTGAATTGCATTAGTGCAAATCATGGAGCCCTAGCGTAAATCATATTTACATTAGGAGTTTACACTAGTGCAGCTACATCTCTGAATAAAATCCCAGAGTAGGCAAGACATTGCATTCATCTCTTCAGAAAGAGCTAGTTGTGTTTTCCATGAAAATCGCTTGTTTCTAGATTATTTTAATAATCCACATTTTTCAACAAAGCCCATCATGACATGCCTCTGTTTTTTAAGAATGATTTATTCTAAAACTAATTTTGAACACGACAACACTGAACAAATTGCAGAAAGGTTGGCTGTCTACTTTGTCCAAAAGAGATTTTAACTTTAATCAACCATAGGACATGTAGTCTGATTTAATGAATGAGCTAGCACAAAAAAAAAAAAAAAGAAAAGGAAAAAAAAAGTCAGTCTATAGCTCAGCAAGAGGAGACATAATCTAGTTGGGTGATGTATAGAGTCTCAAAAAAGAAAGGCTGTCCTGTAACACTAACCAATGCAACAGGAATAGGAAAATTACTGCTAGTGGGAGATATCATTCTGTTCCTAGCTGAAAGATTGTTGTTTTATAGTAGCTTTTCAGGAAGACATGATAGTGGAGAGGCTATCACATCAGTGCATATGGGGAGGTGAAAGGATAGCAGAGATCAAGCCTCTTAGCTCGTGAATTTCAAATAAAAAAGAATATGATGAGTCTGGGAAGAACTGATAATACAGTTGCTACTGTTAACCAAAACATGTAGCCAATTATTTGCTTACACTCAAGGTTCAGTCTTAAAAAGGCTCAAGAGACCAAATAACTGAATTTAGCCAAATTTATTGTCTAAAGACAAAGCAGTACAATACAAAAAGGAGTCCTACGTAGGCTTATTTTGGGAAGCAATTCTTACGTCACAGCAAGTTCATCTTACACCGAAGATGTACTTCAAATATACCCCTTTCCACTAGTAGTATTTATAGAATAATGTAACAAGCTACAACTCTATTTATATATCACTCAGAGTTTAAGTTTCACCCACCAGGTTGTGCTAGCTTTGTCCTTAGTGGCTTCTGTGCTTTCCCAGATCTAGTTTTGAATACTACATTCCATGTGTTGATGTGCCATACCAGTACTCCGTAAGTGCACTTGGTACAAACTATTTATCATGGGCAGCATGTGACTCCTGCCTTTGGGGGAGGAGGATGAAGATGCATGAGCAGGGGAGCCTCAGGAGAGGGGGCAGAGGGAGTGAGGTGGGGAAAGGGCAGGAGTGGAGAGGCGGTGGGATGGAGAGGCAGATCAGGAGCTTCCCATGGCCAAGTCTCTTGTAGCCAATGCCCATGCTATTTATGCATTTTTGCTTTGAAAAATTTCTTATTTTCTAATTCCAAAGCTGATTTCAGCTTGGAAAGTGTTGTGGGAGGCTTGACATGGGTAAACTGAATTGTGGGCAGAGCATAAGACATTCAATTAACATAACTTTACAAGTATCCGCATACATAATGTATATTAATACCACCTGATCCAGTGAATGTAGTTTACTTAAATTTTCAGAACGCCTTTGATGAGGGAGCTCATCAAAGGCTCTTAAGCAAAGTAAGGGTTAAGAGGTAAGGCTCTTAAGCAAACTCATGGGTTAAGAGGGAAGGTCCTCTCATGTATCAATAGTTGGTTAAAAGATAGGAAACAAAGGGTAGAAAAAATGGTCAGTTTTCAGAATGGAGAGAGGTGAATAGTGGTGTTCCCCAGGGGTCTGTACTGGGACTAGTACTGTTCAACATATTTATAAATGATCTGGAAAAAGGGGTAAACAGTGAGGCAGTGAAATTTGCAGATGATATAAAAGTACTCAAGATAGTTAAGTCCAAAGCAGACTGCAAAGAGTTACATAGGGATCTCACAAAACTGGGTGACTGGGCAACAAAATGGCAAATGAAATTCAATGTTGATAAATGCAAAGTAATTCACTTTGGAAAACATAATCCCAATTATATATATTGTGGTATAGCAAGGGCAGAGGGCACTGGGAAAGTTCTAGAAGGGTGCTATGTAAGTGCTAGAATGATCCTGGCTTTATGCCCTATAGACTAGCCAGAGTCACTAAGAGGTAATTAGTATCAGCTGACACCAATTAAGGCCCCACCCAGGTGCCTGATAAAAAAATCCTCTACTCCTGAGAGGCAGTGTGGAGTTGAAGGAGTAGGTGTGTGGTGAGCAGAGTAGTGTTGAAGTGGAGGAGAACAGACCGGAGTACGGTGGTGTGTGGAATCATAGTGGAGAACAGAACGGAGTACAGTGGTGTGTGGGAGAGAGGTGGAGTCCTGAAGAAGGTACTGGGCTCAAGAAGCCAAAAAAAAAAAGGGGGGGAGAGTGGCTCAGGGGAAAAGCCTGCAGCTGCGAGTGAGGTGTCAGCAGCACATAGTTGCTACTCAGAGGGCCCCTTGGCTGGGACCTGGAGGAGCGGGCGGGCCCAGATCCCTACCCCTATCCCTGGGAAGAAGGGGTTACCGGCGACACCCTGGCCCACTGCGAGAGGCAAAAGTGCGAGACCCACTAGGGAGAAGCCAGCCGTTTGCCACAATATATAATAATAATGAGATCTGAATTAGCTGCTAGCACTCAAGAAAGAGATCTTGGGGTCATTGTGGATAGTTCTCTGAAAACATCCACTCAATGTGCAGCGCCACTAACAAAAGCTAACAGGATGTTAGGAATCATTAGTAAACAGATAGATAATAAGACAGAAAATATCATATTGCCTTTTTATAAATACGTGGTATGCCCACACTTTGAATATTGCATGCAGATCTGACTGCCCCATCTTAAAAAAAGATATATTAGAATTGAAAATGGTACAGAAAAGGGGCAACAAAAAATGATTGGGGGTATGAAAAGTTTCCATAAGAGGAGATTTTAAGACTGGGACTTTTCAGCTTGAAAAGAGTTGACTAAGGAGGACTATGATAGAGGTTTATAAAATCATGATTAGTGTGGAGAAAGTAAAAAAGGAAGTGTTATTTACTCCTTCTCATAATGCAAGAACTAGGGGTCACTAAATGAAATTATTAGGCAGCAGGTTTAAAACAAACAGAAGGAAATATTTCATTATACAATACACAGTCAACCTGTGGAACTTCTTGCCAGAGACTGGCGTGAAGGTCAAAACTATAACAGGGTTAAAAAAGGAACTAGATAAGTTCAAGGATTTTAGGTTCATCCATAGTGTTAGCCAGATGGGCAGAGATTGCTGTTTGCCAGAAGCTGGGAATGGCTGACAGGATAGGTCACTTGATGATGACCTGTTCTGTTCATTCCCTCTGAAGCACCTGGCATTGGCCACTCTTGGAAGACAAGATACTGGGCTAGATGGACCATTTATGTGACTGAATATGACTGTTCTTATGGTCTTACATTCATCTAGTAATACTTATTAATATGATGTATGCTATGCTACGTGATGTGCTCTATATATTGGCTAACACTACATTTCTTAGCAGTAATATTTAAATATTCTTTCAAAACCATTTTACCCATTCTAGCAAATAATGATAGTCTCCTGTTTCATTTGCACTAACAACCTGCAATATACCAATGTGTAATTGGAAAAGTGATGCTTCATTCATGCCAGTATCAAAAGCCAACCAACTCACAGGATTAAAACAGATGGGCCAATGTGATTGCATTTTGGTTTTGAAAAAAGCCTTGGTGGTCAAGGATGTGTTTTGAAGGCACTATGCTAAAAGGATCCTTGGCTTTGGTTTTGGATTTGAAAGTCATTTACACTCTGCATGTTTCTCCTATTCATCTGTGACAGATTATATGTATGTGTATATATATTGCACCAACAATATATCTGAGGGGAATAAACCAGAGAACATGCTAACCCTATTGTCCAACATTGACAGCACACACACAAGTGTACGCAGCAACCTCTCTCCCAAATTATTTTAGTGGAAAACTAACAGGAATACATAGTTTCATGTGGTATGTAAGGCAAAGCTTTTCCTTATTAAGGCTGAGATCATGCAAACGCTTATGCATGTGCTGAACGTCCTGCACGTTGTCTCATTTATATTAATGGAACAATTCATGTATAAGTGGCGGAAGGATTGGGGCTTTATGGAAGTGTTTTTTCCATGATAACATAGCATCTGGACACATGCAATCAGTGAACACATACTGTGAATTGATTCTGCAATTGGCTATGCATAGAACCCTCTGCCTGCATTCAACCCCATTAAAGTCAGTTGGCTCAGTGTAGGTGCAGGGGTCCATCCAGGCAGAATAACTTGCAGGAACAGAGCCTTATATATTTTTTTAACTGTGATGTTTCTTTGGCCAAACGTGCACAAGTCATCATTATTTTAATGTAAATGGATAAATAAAAAGTGGCTTCTGTAATTCTTAATTTCCTCAGAATTGTGGTTTCTGTCTTGCAAACCTCAAGCTTTCTTTTAAAAATAAAATAAATTTACAGCCTTTTCATTGGTGAAGGTTTTTTACAGTACAAAGAGGAGGATGTTCTGTTGCCCTGTTAACCTAGCAGAAAACTGTCTCTTGCTAAACAATAGCAACAGCAGAGGGGGAACTGTACTCCACTATTCACCTCAGTAAGGTATTAACTTCAAAGCCTAGCTGCATCCATTTAAATGATAATAGCAACCTTTAAGAAAATCATTCAACTGAAGCCAAGGCACTTTAAAAAATGGTCTTTATTTCCACTTTTTCTCTAACCCCTATTTTTTCCAGATTGACTCTTGGCTGTGATGCTATCTATACTGGAAGGAAATAGTGATTTTTCCTATTTTGTTTTAATTTTCCAATTGGTCTCTCTTGGCAGAAATTGCAATGTAGCACGTTATTTCGGAATCAGACTACAGGTACGGGGGCTGCTTTGTTTAAAAAGAGAAAACATCATAGAAGTTCAGAGACAATCAAATGTGAAAATATAATGCAAAAAATGCATCTGAACCTTTGGGAACCTCAATTTTCTTTTCATCTGAGAAAAGTGCGTCTGGTCAGATATTTCTTTTTTCTGTTTACATCTATCCACACAATACAATAAAGACCTCCCTATTTATCCTTGTGCTTTATTGTCCCTAAATACAACATCAATAAAGCAATAACCTTTAAATTATATTTCTGGGAAGACCTACCTCTAAAAAGTTGCTAGATTTAGCAAACTAATTGGGATTGAGGTTGATCAATTCCTAGATGCAAGATCTCTAAGGAACATTAGATGCACTGATAATTATAACTAAAATGTACTTGTCAGGATCAGTTAGAGATAATCATCTTTTTGTCTAAAAGCACTGTTTTCATTGCAAAAAAATAAGTGTTCTCACCTCAAGATAGTTTTCTCAATTTAACAATCTCAAGGTAAAATCCTTGTGGAAACCAGGCACAAGAAGTTTTTACTTTGATGTATCTAGTCAAAGTCAAAGCTATACCCCTCCACCTGGGCTTCAGCTCAACAAGTTGCATTAAGGTAAAATTTACCTTTCCCCTAGGATTTTACAGCATGATGGCTATTTCCATGTAAAAATACACTTTTTTGCTGTGAAGACATAGCAAGCCTGCAAAGCAGTCTTCAGTGGGCAGGATCTTATACCTACACAAAGGAATATTGAATTCCTGTATCTGTGTTTCTGTTTGTGTTTGGAAGGCTTGATTTACAATAATGACAAGAAATGGGGTTTTCTTCTCTCCAGCCTCCAAAAGCTTAGAATCTGCTGTACAGTTTTGGAACGGGGTTAATTTGTGGCATATAACATGGCTACAAAACTCAAAAAATATATAGAATCAAAGAAATGTAGGGCTTTCAGGAACTTCAAGAGGTTATCTAGTCCAGTGCCCCTATGCTCAGGTAGGACTGAGTATGCCTAGACCAACCATGACAGGGGTTTGTCTAAGCTGTTCTTAAAAAATCTCCAGTGATGGGGATTCCACAGCCTCCTTTGGAAGCCTATCCAATACTTAACTATGTTTATAGCTAGAAAGCTTTTCCTAATATCTAACCTAAATTTCCCTGGCTGCAGATTAAGCTAATTATTTCTCACCCTACCTTCAGTGGATATGGAGAACAACTGATCACCATCCTCTTTATAACAGCCCATAACATAGTTGAAGACTCTCATCAGGTCTCCACTCAGTCTTCTTTTCTTAAAACTAAGCATTCCCAGTTTTCTTAACCTTTCTGCAAAAGTCAGTTTTCTAAATCTTTTTATCATTTTTGCTGCTTTCCTTTAGACTCTCTCCTACTTACCCATATCTTTTCTAAAATATGGGACCCAAAACTGGACACAGTAACTGAGGCCTCAGCAGTGCCATGTAGAGCAGGCCAATCACCTCAATATCTTATGTATGACCCTGCTGCTAAAATACCCCAGCTGATATGATCTGTTTTCTCGACTGCACCACATTGTTGGCTAATATTCAATTTCTGATCCCCTATAATCTACAGATATAATCCCAGATATAACTACACGAACCCTTGAATGTAATGTAAGAAGATCGTTAGTATGGCAAATTTCCATGCTTTATTTTTAGAAGCACTCTTTTGATCTATTGTGAAGAAATTCTATTAAGGTAGTTTAATAAATTAAAATGTCATCATATTATAAAAGTTATCCTTCTTTGTCAGCTTTCAGATTAATTATTGTTTAATTACATAAACAGTGGAGGTTTGAAAGCTTTGTTTACATATTTGTTCATTGTGGGCTGCCTCAACCAATCTGCAAGATGATTCATTGCTAAAAAGGGCAATGATTTATGTTATTAATCCAAAATAAATAAAACCTCTTTTCAATCTAGACAGTATTGGGTAAAAGAAATTGGGTAAAAGTATTGGGTAAAAGAAATCTGCATCATCTTGCTAACTATCTCTGCCAGTGTTATTATGAGTCTGAATCAAAAGTGCTTTGCTACAATTTGGTAAGAAATATTTATACCACTGTTTTGCCAGATATGGGCTTTTTAACTTGTATTTTAGCATTTCCTATATAATGACGTGTTTTATAATTGGAATATAACCTAGCTAAATCAAAACTACAGAAATCTATATATTATCTCATAATATGATACAAAATTTTAATCAGTATTTCATCTATTTTTGTTTTAAAGTAGCTAAGACAGAATTGATTTCAACAGTACTGATTATAATGCTAGAGCGAACAATCTACTGGTCTAAATACAAAGGACCCTACTTCAGTCTTGCTTACAGAGGTGCAAATTCCATAGATTGCAATGGGAATTGCATGTATAAAAGAATTTAGTACCTAGGTTTGGAATACCTTGACTTGCTTTGACCTTAGGTTCAAATCACAGCAGTGTAGACTTAGGCCTTCATTTAGCTGACGTAAATAAAGTGAGCACCATAGAGCATCCTATGTTGACGGTCATTCAGTTGAAACAGAAAGTAGTATGGGAACAGAAACAGACCCAATATATGCTTCATCTCTTTAGAGGAATTTTTAAAATGACCTCATGGAGTTCTATATTTCATATGCCTCAGTAACTTCCAGAAAAAGCTCATATCACATTGCACAAATATTTTTCTCTCACTCAACTTGTATTGATGATGGTCCTTAAAACTATACTTGGGGGAAAATGTGACATTTCAATCTCCACTTAAATTTTAGTTTAGTGCTTCAGTATCCTCAACTTTGATGGCAATTTTCAGTTTGAGTTACCTATATAAATAGAAACACACACTCACATTGGGTAGTGGATATTACCACGGGGCATTTTTATTTATGATACACTCCTTATTCTTAACTAGTAATAGAAATGGAATATTGCAAATGATTTCAGACATTCTTCTTGTCTTATTATGTTTTTGTTTTTTTGTGTAGCAGTAGGGAGGCTGAAGGCCAACATATTTAGTTTCATGAGTAGAAACTGTCATCTCTTGTTTCCAAAAATTCCATTATTAAAGAAAGGCAGCTGCAGACATATCTATTTATGGCAATGAAGACCTCTTGTGACCATCTGGATTCATTTATAATTATATTCTCCAAGATCCTCCAGAAAATGTTCAATATTACCATAATTTATGCAGCATGCATTGCAAGAAAAATAAATAACCCTATCTGGAGATAGTCAAATGCAAAAAAATAATTAACAATTATTTTCACAAATAAAAATATTGCATTCAATTCACTGTCATTTGTGGTGGTCAAATTATTCACCGTTCAATACTTCAGATTGTTGCTGGGTATTCATGAATGAAACTGGTTAGAAAATGGGGAAAAATACAAGTGTTTTCATGATCTTTTTCATGTTTATAATAAAAATTTCTTCTTTGCTGAAATTTTCCCTCCTTCTCTTTGTCAAAATATTTTCAAATCTAAAAGCTTTCATAAGTTTTAGTCAGAATGCTATGCCTCTAAATATTTGTGCCAGAAGTGTGTTCTTTGTCATTCACTGTTCTCCTGTGTGGTTTTTTTTTGTTTTGTTTTTTAAGTTTTAGTCATCCACTCAGAGAGCAGAAACAATATCATTAGGTATTTAATTCTTAGGTTACCAATCACCCATCAGAAGTGAAATATGAAATATTCTGAAATATGTTTACACTAACTTATTGCGAATAGTTACAAATAATAAATACCACTGTTTCAATGGAAAGAGAATTAAATTCATATAAAAGGTATTTGAAATGAATGATTGGCTGGCTCTGCTCCTATCTGGATTCTTGTTGCAGATATATTTTATTGTTTTACATTCAGAAAAAGTTTGTTGAGCATTTCATAAAAATGGAAGTCATAGGCATGAAAATATCAGTGTGTTTCTTGAGATCTTCTCCAAACAGTCTTCTCCCAATCTTTGTCTTCCTGCTTTCTTAGGAGTAGTTTTATTGGCCGACATAGTAATCAAATTTGATTACACTGAATTGCTGTGAGTAATAAGAATCAACAAATCACAAAAGAAGTTAGGATTCCTTGGTTCTATTTCTGGCTCCACCACCAACTCACAGCATGATGTTGCATAATTCAAATAATTTCTATGTTCTAGAAAAACACTAGAAGGAGTACGGATCTGTTCTAATTAAAGCAGAGCTGCTTTCTAGTTAACTATGGTCACTGGTGTCCTATGACTGGCATCTACTGAATTACATATTCCTTCTGATTTAATATTTAGACTTCCTGTATGGGTTTTTTCCCACCTAGTTTTATTGTTAAATGGCTCTTATTATGACTGATAAGCTTGTACTGATTGATTTCCTCTATTAACTACAACCCCTTTAATAACTGAGAGCTGAAAATATATTTAGGTTTCTGATGAGATAACCCTCATCCCTGTTTAAAAATCCACTTGGTAGAGCTAATTTATTCTGACAGGAATGCAGCAGATGTGGAACAAAATGTGCTATATTGTATTTAAAATTAAAAACCCCACCCTTATAGCTTTATTCATAATATTTTGTTAAGTAAGGGCTCCTCACTCATTGAAACATTCTGAAGATTAAGATTTATGTAAGATGTAAATCAATTGCAGTGTATGAGAATTGTAAGAATATAGGGCATTGACTTGATGTCCTGTATTTTTAGTTATTCATTAAGGTCCCATTTGACAAGTGAAGAACATATTAGATGCCCTGCACTCACCTGGCATCCCACTGAAGTCAAGATTCCACTTTGCAGGACTGGGGCCTAAATCAATTATTTTATATGGGTTTTAAGTCTGTCATTTCTTATATTAGTCCTTATTCTAGGTTTATGTATTTTCGTAGTAATATAGTTGTAGCAGCATTTTAATTCTTATTGTAGCCCTACGTTCAATTTGTCTTTCTAGCCTTTTAAAGTTTTAGTCTTGCATTCTTTGCCTAGGGAGAATTCCCAATGAATACAACATAAGTTATGGAGTAAATAAATAATTGACCATATAGGGCTAGACTATGCTAGTTGCAAGCTTCCCATAGTAAGAAGCACATTGTATCTTAGAGATGCTTCCCATAGTTCTTCTGTTGTGCTCTCTTATGACATTGGCTTGCATATTTGAGGGCAGACTGCCCCCTATCTGCCCAAGACAGAGCTTCATAAATTTATGGATGGGATGGTATAATGAGATTACCTACCATGGCATAAGGCCCATTTGTGACTGATAATAGCAAATATTTCCAACAGTCAGAAATGGCACATTAAATGGGGATGGCTCTGAGTTACTACAGCAAATTCTTTCCCAGAACTCTGGCTGGTGTGTCTTATACCCATGCTCAGGGTCCAACCAACTGCCGTATTTGGGGTTGGGAAGGAATTTTCTCCTAAGTCATCTTGGCAGGGAACCTGGGAGGTTTCACCTGCAATGTGCTGGAGGTCAGACTAGAGGTCATGATGGTCCCTTCTGGCCTTAAAGGCTATGAGTTGCTCCTGATTGCGAGAGTACCCCCAATCACCTGGAGCTTCAATGCACATAGGCTACCGCATATCTCTTTACAGACCCACATTAGGGCATGTAAACAAAGGATGTGATGGCCTCTCTTTCCTATAGCCCTACAGTCCCACTTAGGGTCAGAGCAGAATAGAAAACTATTGCATTTCAAACAATACCACTTACTTTTAGCATGGACAAGATCTAAATATAGAGCGAAGCAACCCAGTCAATAGGCCTGAAGCCAGTGGGAGTTAATGGAAATTTTGCCTGAACAAAAGCCTTAGGATTGTGTTCTAATTGGTAAAAAAAACCAAAATGAAATAGGATCACTTATTTTGTCTCATGCTATCTTGGACAACTGAATGTTTCAGTGGGTTTCAGTAACCCTATTCTTACTCTAATTCTTGAACAAGAACAAACAGAATAATTCCCCTATTTTAACATGTATTGTTGACAATATTTTTTAGGCTAGCAAAAGAAGTCCTTAACAGACCAGAGAAGAAAAATATTTCTCTACAGTCTTAGCCTTAACTAAAATATCTGTGACAATGAGATTCTCATATATTTCTCAAGCCAGACTAGTAAAAGCACTGACAGGTCTGATGCCTGATATAATTACAATGTAATGGGTGTTGAGAGATCTCAGTTTAATTCTAGTGTAAAGTACTGGAGAAATGCTTTATTGTTGTCAGGCATTGCTGTAGCTTTTCAAAAGTCAACAAACAGTAACTTGATTGATAGTAATTGCAATTTTTGTGTAATTATTAGAGCTTTGAAAGATTGGAAAAACCCAGTTGTGAAGTAACTTTTTCCATTTTCTTCATAATAAAATAAAATGTGCTCTCTGAAATTGCAAGCCTGTGGAGTGCATAACCAATTACATGCACTATAGATATTTGACATACTTCTACAAAAATGGCATCAGTATGGGTCAAGGAACAAATATCTTGTATCTCTTGTTACTTTGAAGTTTAGCAGTGGCACATTAAAACAAGTTTGCCCCAGAATGTGCAGGTTTCCCTATTAAGACTAAGGTTTATCATATATAAAGTCAGTGGAGAAATCTCCAGGGGAAAAGATTTAATATTTGAAATAGGCTAATTTGTTTTGGACTCATAATATCATCTCTTTCCCTGCCTAAGCTAACTTTCAGATTCTGCAAAAAATGGACGGTGAAGTCCTGGTCCCATTGAAGAAAATGTCAAAACTCCCATTAACTTCAGTGGGTCCTCAAATATAAATTTTATTTTGTATTTGTCTTTTACATTTTACAAGCTTCCAGGTGCTATACACAATTGCATGCTATGAGCAAATGTCCCATAGAAACGACTCTCATTTAATTTTCACCTGGAAATTTGCAAAATGTAAAAGGCAAATAAATAATAAAATTTATACTTGAGGGCTCCACTGAAGTGTGTGTGTGTGTATACACACATACATTGTAAATATTGGGATCATATTTTATATCACCAGCAATAGTTGGTTAACGCTATCCAGTATTCTGGGTAATGGAAAATATGTATATGGACTGCTATAAAGAGAAAACCTTCACTTTAATTTTATCACGGTAATTTCTTTTATTTTCCATTTACTTCAAATATGATATCACAGGGCAAATATGATATCTCAGGCTCCTGGAATTCTTTTATTTAATCGTTGCTCAAGCAAATATGCATTGAAGTCAATACGTGTTTGACAGAGTTGGAGAAAAAATTTAATTAGGGTCTCTGCGTTTTTCTTTTCATGAGGAATTTATATTGCAATAAGTTAGATGTTCAATTTGTTTTTGGTCATTCAGTGTACCTTATCCAGGTCAAGTAACATAGTCATTTAAACTGGCAGAATAATTACCCATAATGAAATTTGGCCAGATCACTAGGACTGACATCTCTGCTCTTGTAAAAATTACTATACGCTCCACTAATTGTCATTTAAAAAGCAGTACCCCCCAGAAGTTTGGTGCCCCCTAACACCATGGTGGTGTGCCACTTCACATCTAAGTCAGAAGAAAAAGTGCCACCTATTCGCTCACCAATATCATCTTTGAGGCTTCCTCAAGGGTCAAACTAGTCAAACTAGTGACTCTTCATGTGAGTGCAGTCTTTGCACATGCTCAGTTTAAGTTCATTAAGCCTAATGTACACATGCAAGTCAAATTTGTGTATGCATGACTAGTTCTGCATGAATTCAAGTCCATCCTTTGAATGTGCATTAGGGTGATTGCATGTCTAAGAGGCCCAGTACAGCATTGTTATGGTATATAAAAGTTCTTCTTTTCTTTGTTCTATTCACCTTTCAGAGTATGCATAAAGAAATATATGCAGCCATTGGCATCATACCTGTTGGTTTGCAATATATAATTTAAGTATTGGGTGCAAAGCTTGATATGTATTGTACATTTATTTGAACATGCAGCAGTGTGTACTCATGGCTACTTTGCCAGCACAAGTTTGTTCTAATGCTAGCTCATCCACTCATGAGAAAAGCATTCATCTAGGTTTCCTTATCTATACTGGACTGCTCTTTCAGCCCTTTGGGGCCATTGTGACTTACAGCAGCGTTCAGAGAGCGGTAAATTATGCTAGGGGACCAGTCAGCATGCAGCCTTCCTGTGGTTGAGTGAGTGCCTCCTCAGTCCGGAGCGTCAGTCTTTGCTCCTCAGCTGCATCTGAGGCTCTGGGCCTTAAAAAAGGCAAACAGAGATGTCTCACTCCATATTAATATTTTCCTGTTATCTGCTTTGAAAGGTACTTCTAAGAATCCTAGTCCATTAGTTTAGTGGGCTGAAGCCAAAACATTACGCAGTAACCAAAGGGCTGAATCTTGCAAACTTCACCCAAACAAAATAATTGTTTGACTAAATGAAATCTAAGTAAAAGATAGAAAATTTGATTCAAAGAACATTTTCTTCTATATAGCAATTAAATGAAATAAAACCAAACTGTCAGTAAAATATGCTAATCAGAAATACTCAACACTGTTCACAGTTTTAAAGATGCCATAAAAATAAAATCTATTGAAAGTTTAACAATATGTAAATTTATTTTATTTCAGAACATGTGCTACATTTAAAAGGTCATCTTAGGCTTTTTGAATGCCTGACTGGTTTGACAGTTTGACAGTGATTTGTAAACTAAGGTTATTGACATGAAATGCTCTACTGTCAGAGAAGATACCAGAGTTCGGATACCAGACCATTCACCACTTGAACATAAAGACACAATACTGCCTTCTGATAGATGTTTTCATTGTGGAGGAAACAAGCTTCTGTTCTTGAAACATGAAGGGCCTCATGCAAATCTCATTCAAGTCAATAGAAAGGCTGTCAATTGATTTCAGTGGGCATTAGAATGATAAGTCCTAGTTTGGTAGCATCTCTTTCTGCAACATGCATGTTGTACAATATGCATCAAAGTGAAGCATCGAGCCCCATAATTTGAAACCACTTATAAAAGAGGGATTTTATCAAGATTAGAGAGAAATAAATAAACCTAACAAGATAATCGTGTAAATGAAGACATATTAGTATTTGTAACTTAAAGTCATGTAGTTGGAATCCACATCCAAGCATCTCCTGGGTTTCTCTCTTGCTCTCTAAATATTCTTCTGTAAATGTGAATTCATGTTTTCTATAATTCAATGATTCCTAAATCTGAGAATCATATGTTGTGTCCACTATGATCTCTTGGGGATATGCATAAAATAAGCTTTCTGTAGAATGATCATTTGAGGTTATAATATTTATGGGTTGATATTTTTTTTAAAAAAAAACAGTTCTCTAGAAATAGTTGATGCCGGATGATGCAGTCTGTTTGGATGCTAACAATCATACACATGCTTAACTGATGTGAGTGAATGTGAAGCACTGCACATGCAAAGTTTAACTGTGGAAAAACTGCAGTTGTTCCTCTCACAGTGCTTTATTACACAATAAACTGTACCATATTACATTATTAAACTGTAAATTTCCATTGCTAACAAATTTTGTAGGTGTGGTGTTAAATGCCCAGTTGCACAAGTTAATTCAGAAGATTTTTTTTTTTGGTATCTTTATAGGAGATTTTGAAACAGCTCATAAAAATATTTCAGCATATTGGTGGCAAAAAAGGTCAAATATTCAAATATTTTTCATTTTAATTATGTTTTTATGGAGCCATATTTTATGCAGGCCACAGAGATTTTCAGGTATATAGACATAAGAAAATTAATATTTAGGGAGGACAGCGTTCTGGAACAAAATTGCATACCAACATTTGTAATGACCTTAATATGACTGCGTACACAGATATGCATTTTGAAATCTAATGACCCATTTGGACATGAAATTACAGTTGTTATGCGTGAAGTTATGGTTACGGCATGTGGAAATGTGGGCTGCAATTGCATGTGGATTTTTGCTTGTAGAACTCTGGCTTTCAAACAATTCTGGGCTAGCAATGTCAAGTCTTGTCAAACATGTACTATCTGCAGACCACTTTTTAAAGGTAAATATCATTCATAATCCTGATTGTCACAGGCTGGGAAACTGAGGCACAGAGAATGGTCCAATCCTGCTTTCATTGGCATCAGTGGCCAAGTTCAGCTGACTTTGGTGGCATGGTTTTCCACCTAAAATGACTTACCAAAGGTCAAACAAGTTCCTGGCACATGTGGATATAGAATCTATGTCTTCTGATTCCCAGCCCCAATCGCTACCCACAAAGTTCAAGAATTAAAAAAAAGTGCTTTAATTCATATAGCAGATGACATTTTTAGATGCATACTATTTTGGAAATATAGGTAAGTCTAGATGCATTACTAGAAATTACTGATTTTATGGTAAGTAAAATGGAGAAGGTCATTTGAAATCTACCATATGTAAAATGCATTATGTTTGCGTGCTCATTTCTGCTGCATGATACATTACTTAGTTATACATTAGGCTAATGTAGAATAATATTAATGAGGAAACCAAGGTGTAATGTTCTTGCAAGAATGCTGGCAGAAGTGAGTCTGAGTTTTAAACAGGGATTGCTTGCTTTAGCATTATCTCTATTGCAGTTGAACATGTTCTACATTTTCTGGGCAAATATCACTTGGAATTAATTGAACGGAAAGACTGATGTTCAGAAATGCATCTTTAGAGTTGGTGAAGTATGACTTTTTAATCAAACTGAGTCATTGTAAACATAAATTAGGTCTTGTTCTTCCTGCTGACTTGAATATAGAGAAATGTGAACCTCTTTTAGGTGCAAATCTTTTCCTTGTGTGTCTGCAGTTTCAACCTTGTAGATGTT
Source organism: Mesoclemmys tuberculata (assembly GCA_007922155.1). Lineage (NCBI taxonomy): Eukaryota > Metazoa > Chordata > Testudines > Chelidae > Mesoclemmys > Mesoclemmys tuberculata. The sequence goes on from ML677027.1 coordinate 4,125,859, forward strand.
TGGCAGTTCTGGTAGAACTGTAATTTAATGACCATTATGTGAAAGTACAGACCTAACTTTGTAAATGTAATAATTGTCAGGTATCAGACATTTCCCATTATACTACACATTCTCACTATGTCTTCCTAAAGCAAAAGTACTTCTGCAATTTTTTGGTAGCACACAGTATATAACAAACATCCCAATGTCTCTTTAACTTAGAGTTTGATGCTTATTCTTTGCATATAGAAAGAGATAACAGTATGCTTTAAATCATTATGACCTTCATTTTATTTTAAAAACAAAATGAAAAAGAATGAATGTAAATCCTTGAGGAGAAAGGCCATGCAGTCTGTTTGCCTCCTCAGTAATGACCTGATTTTCAAAGATGTTTCATGACTTAAGGTCCCATGGGAAGTTAATGGAATTTGCAGGTGTTCAGCACTTGTGAATATCAGGCCATATCTCTATTGAACTCTGTCAAACTGGCTACCTATAACTGCAAATGGCTTTTAGAAAAAGGAATGGAACAGTATATAGAAAAGACTTAAGACAGATACTTATCTAGTTGTGCTAAAAAGAACAATAAGTTAACATCAAGATATTAAGTCGATTCAAACAAGGACGTTGCAGACAGCCCTGGATCAATTTCCTATCACAGATTAAAAGTGTTCCAGGCAGGACCCCCACGTGGGGATGAAGGGGAATGGTACACTTCACCAGGGCCTGGAGGCCTTGGGAGGCCCAGCCCAGGCTGCAACCCCCATTACTATGAGGAAAAAACTGAGGCTAAATTGTAGATCACGCCTGCAGATATTTATAGAAACTTATTTCCCTGTATCTATTGTCTAGATCTTGTGAGATTTGCTGGAGCCAATCAGAAGCAGTGTTCGAGCAGTCTCAGGCAACATTCTGAACAGTGAGCTGCTGGCCCGGCCCAGGTCCTTCTTTAGAATAGAGAGTGTGCGCTTGTGCAGTTAAAGTAGGACTTGTCATTTGAGACTGAGAGACAGAGAGATTTGTGCTCCTCTCTGTGACATGGTCTATCATGTCAAGATCAAGAACTGCCAGCCCCAGAGTTCCTTGTGCATAGGCAGGAAGGAGGGACAGCTGGAGGGAGGGGCAAAGCAAAGCACCATAAAACAGTGGGAGCCAGGGCTGGTGCTGCTTTTGGTAGGATTTGCTGGCTCAGAATATATGTGAGTAAGTGTCTAATTCACTCACAGTCACACACACCCTCCATACTGCCATGTCTGGTGGTGGCTCTAAATACAAATCAGGCAGCCAGAAATGTAAGGAGATAAAAGAAAGGGAACTACAAGAAGCTAAAGGACACCAATCTATCCTCCAGTTTTTCAAATCAGACAAGGCCTCTCTGCAGTCCGGCAATATATTAAGTAGGGAAGCAGATGAACAAAATCAAGATGAAAATGCTTTAAATACAGAGACTGTGTTTGTGGCACTGGCAATTGATGGCAAAGAAAAGCTGCCAGAACATGCATCACTTTTTTTTTGCACACTGCCAGTGACTGTGGCAGAAGCTGAAAGAAGTTCCAGCAAGCTAGCACTCATCAAAAACTGCAGGCATTCTATAATGGGACAAGAATGGTTAAGCCACCTAGCTGTCTTGTCTATTGAGTGTGAACTTGCAAAAGAAATTTACTTTTGGGGGCTAATTCATGATTTTGCAATGAAAAAGGACAGAAAAAACAAAGCTTTAAAGTTAATTGGCCTAATTATAAAATGTTTGAAGTCACTTGGTCCATTAGAATAAAATAATAAAGACATTGACTGGATATAATACCTTTATAATGACCAAAAAGTTACAAAATAGTCAGCAAACTTGTAGGACTCTCAGGCTGGGTGTTATGTTAAACAAGAATAGCAAAGGGGACGTGGGGCATTTTTCAGAAATCTAGAATATGTAACAGTAACTTCAAAATTCAAACATTTTTCATAGCTCATGAGATTGTATGTATGGGAACAGGAACTGTGGAATGTGTGTGGGCGGGATCCCGTGTTACAAGTTTGTACTGGACCTGAAAAAATTATGCTTGGGCCCTGTTTTCAGGCATGGATGGATCATTAAGTATTCAGTATACAAGCTGCTGCTCAAATATTTGAATGTCTCCACCTCACCCCCCTCAGCCCTCTGAATCTTGGAAATATATTTTCAGATTGATGCCTAGTGAAGAAAGAGAAAGCATATGAGATGCAAACCTCAACCAGATGAAACTTTATAACCGTGAAATAGCATCTCAATTCCGTCACACTTTTTATATTCATGCAACTTTCCTTTAGTCCAGATTTTTATAGATTACATATTTTTAAAAGGAAATCAAAATGCCTTAAATATGTTATTAGTAAATTCATAGGAGCACAGAGATGCTATCAAAAGGAGTTTCACTAAAAAAAAATACTACACCCACATGAGGGAAAGGACTGGTTTTGAATCTTGGAATTTGGTCTGTATTGCAGTATAAAAAAGTGAGATGGAACACGTGCCCTTTGTGGACTGCTGCATCTCTTTTTTCTGATATCATTCTGTATGTTGCACTTCCACATGTGGAACAACTGCACAAGACGAATTTTGCCTAAGACTTTTAGGGGTGAAAATGTGATGGCTTTACATATAAATGTATTCATTCTAAATTCAAATTGTGTATCAGTTCTATATTTACAGTGTTTTTTATTTTGTTTGGGTGTTTTTGCTTTATATGGTTAATTTAGAGGTATGTTTGAGCAGGTAGAGATTTCTAGCCATAATATATTATAACACTTGTAGGATAATATAGGCCTAGAAAATGAAATCAAATGTCAGATTAAAAGGGAGATGAAAAAGGAGCTCTTCATATTGTTTGTAAAAGAGGCTAGATACTCACTAGTGTAAATCAACAGAGCTCCACTGACTTCAATGGAGAAGTTAAACCACAATGAACTGATCAGCGGATGTGATCTACAAAATGGTTGACAATGGCAAAACAGCAGTTTTTCTGTGGCTTTCATGTTAGTTATATCACTCTTATCTTGTGTTTCCCCTACTTATTTGTTGTAGCCACCTTTTGTTTCTGTTTATGCATTTAGAGTGTAAACTTTATGGGACAGGGGTCATCTTTTTGTGATGCATTTGTGCAGTACCTAGTGTAATAGGTAGCCAGTGCCTGAGTAGGGTCTCCAAGTTAGAGCTAATAAGCAAAATTTTCATTGAAACAGTATTCCTCTAAAAAATGTCATTGCAATTAAACAGATATGTGTGTGTGTGAAATCATGTTGAATTCAACAATGTCCTGCATAATATTTTTACTGAAACAAAGAAATTAATAGAAAAATAGAATATTTTACAATATGTCATATCAGTATCCCCCCACAAATACCTTTTAGGATTCATAGGTCCTATACATGCGTCACAACATGTGGTGTAACTCATCCAGTCCATGAAATCCCTCCCCCCCCCCCAAAAAAAAGAAAAAACAACCAAACAAAAAAAACCTCAGACCTATATTGGGCTAACCAGACAGTCACTACATTCTTGAATGAATTCACACAGAAAACACCATAATATCCATGAGTGAACACTTTTCTGTATATAACCTTTCAGTCTGCATCCCACAAAGGAAACCCGCGCAAGACCTTCAAGCCTGGGAGCTTAAATTCCTAAGTCTGCTACAAAATAAAATACACCGAATCAGAGACACTGGTTTTATGCCTCACTGCAACTATTTGTAGCCTACTAACCCTTAATTATCACTTTATGCACTATTAGCATAGACATGACATGAAATAATGTAAAATACAAAGATAAAAATCAAATAAATATTTTGAAACAAAGTTCAATTTGAAATGAAGTTCTGAAGTTTTTCCAAAGCAGTAATTTTCCAAAATGATTTTTTTAAATTTCTATTTTGAAGGAAATCCGGAAAATCTTTGTTTTTGTTCCATGTTGGAATGAAAACTAATTTGAAAATGTTAAAATTTTCTTTGAAACAGAAATTCCAATTTTTGACGAGCTCTAATGCAGTTATCAATATTGCCATGCCTCATGATTTTTTTCCAAGTCCCATGATGTTTAGTCTTTTCCCCTACAGTTCCAGCACACATGTGATTGTGAGACTCTCAGTTTACATTTAAATACTTAAGTTATTAAGTTTATAGTTTTCATGAAGACAGAGGAGAATCTGAAAATATGATTGTAGTAGCTGAAAAAAAAAGAAGCCAAATATTTTTTTAAAATCTCATTTTAAGATTATGATGAGTTTTGTGGCCTGACTCCTGTTTTTTGAGTGGTTGAAGGTAGGCAGTTCTGAGGTGTTACCATAATACATATAATAATCAATTATAAAGATTGGGAAAGTCGTTCATCTGGAGTATGTGGCAAATATTATAGAATACACCTGAGGTGAATCAGAACTTTCTATTGTTTAAAAGATTAGCAAAACTCCTTTTTTTTTTTTTTTTTTTTAAAGAAGGATAGGGAACTGAGAGCCTGAGATTCTAGGATCTTTTCCTGTCTTACAATAACTTACTCTGTGCCTTAAGGCAAGTCACCTAACTTTCCTGTGCTTCTAGTTTTCTGCTACTTGTTACTTCACAGAGACAAGGAATTGGTATTCTGCTGTTTAAACAGGTTCATGTACATTAAGGAACTAAGAACTCAGTTCTGCCACCCTTACACATATTCAGTCATCACTCAGTTAGTCCCACTGAAGTGAGTAAGGACTAATGATTTTTACCATAACCTGAGCTGGTGTTAAACTCAGTGGAGATATAACAATTTTCTCCCTGTGGATTTGGTCATAATTTATGTAAGATGTTGCCCTAACTAACTGAAATACTTGGATGAAGAAGGCTATTTAAGTGCAAAGGTTGTTGTTACTTACTTTGGTTTTCCACCCCCTTTTCCTTCAACTTTCCTGTATGGTGATTCTCAGTTTGTCAAGCATTTTATCAGCAATTGGCAAATTGCAAAAGGTAAATCAAAACCCTTTTGAGTTTAATACTAGCTTTATCAGTCAAGGTCATCTTATTCAAGTCTCTTGAAAACAAAGAAGGTGTGCGTGGCATTTTAAACCAAAACTTGCTTTCTTATATACCAACTTTCATCAAATAATAAGGATATCTAAAAGAATCTATTAGAGACACAATCGGTTAAAGTATTGAGAATCTAGATTATTTTATTTGTCCAGGTTGCTAAGTTACGTGCCTGAGAGAAATGAAGTAACAGGATACACTGCTTATGGAAAAGCAAAATGTCTGATTGTTGTCTTCAGCAAAATCAATGTCATCTCTTGGGTGCTGTCTCAGATAGGAGAAGACTACAAACAGAATAGAAAATCATTGTGTCTTCCATAGAAATTGTCAGTAGATACATTGTATAAACTTTTAAAATAAATACTGGTATTATCCTTTGAAAAATACAGGTGCGGGTTACCAAGCTTACAATACAAGGCTATAGAATGTAGTTCCTGGAATGGAATTCAAGACAATTTATCCTGTATTCAGATAGTGTCATCTGTTACATTAAATGGGACTTGAACAATGAGAGATACAGAATGACATTACTGAATAATACAGTCGAAACAAATACATTTTTAATTTTGGCTTAAAAAAACAGGCTGATTTAATTAAAAAATACATTCTGAAAACTCATGTGTAGAAAACTAAGATACTCACCTCACCTCAAAGGGGTTAAGCAGTACAAATTGCATTAACTCTAGTGGGAATTGCTTGGCTAAAGCCCCCGCCCCTCATTTCAAGTAGAGATGACATATTTAAATATCTTTTCTCTGTGTGAATGAAACATAACCAGAAGAAATGAATCAAAGCTGTCAACTGGTGGAGAACATGCAGCCATATCGATAAACAATTTACTAATGGCACAGACTCCTTACAGTGTGGGGATATTTGGAAGCTTGTGGGACAGATTATGTATAGTGCCTATTTTAAGTGCCTAGCATACTGATGGCACTGATCCAAAGCCCACTGAGGTCAAGTGGTCAAGGCTTCATTTGGGCTTTAACTCAGGCCATATGTACATTATACATAATTTAAAATACCCACATGGACCAAACTGCATACAAATGTCAACTTTGCTACTATAGATCTATGCAAAACTCCACCATAGTGCTACCTACAGAAATTACAGCAGCTAATATTGAAAGGCCAGAAGCATCTACTACCCTCTTAAAGTGTTGCACTGCAAAGATACAACTTCCCAAATTAAATAGAAAGACATCCGATCACATGTTTGACTTATCCATCAGAAAGAAGACAATGTTTAAGGATACCTCTAGATAGCTGGATTAATCAGGTATTGTGACCAGGGGGAGGTCCTGTCCCTTTCTTTTGCTGTATCTACACAGACTATTTGGAGGCTTTCAGTTGTTAAACACCCCCATGTAGTTTATTTACATTGCTCTTCCTTATCGATCCATACACCACATAATTTACAGCACCGGATTTCTCCTCAGTCCGCAGCTGAGGAGAAAGAGATCTCTTCACTCAGAGATCCTTCTGTCTCTTTTCCCAGCATTTCCTTCCTGTGCCGCCTCCTACACTCTGTGCCAATAAGCTAATTAGCTCTGTCTTCCCCAGCCTATTCTAATCCACTAAATAGATGCAGGCAGGTCCTTCTGGGGGGATGAGGGGGAGAAAATTGATTCCCTCCACTCTGCCACAGTTATTTTGGCCATATTCCATGTCTCCTCGAAAGGTCATGATTATCTGGAATACAATAAATGTGTAAAACATACTTTTTTATTTCCTATTTTTATTTTGGTAGCTCAGGTTCTACAGATGAACTCAGGTATTTTGATGATGGGTGCTGCACAAGAACTTTCATAGAGAAGGACAAAAAGGAAGGGAGTGATTTGCCACTGCATTGAAACCAATAGAGTTTCACCTATTAACAGGAGTAATTCAGTGGTAGTGAACAGATCAAATTACTTTAGAACAAAGCAGCAAACCAGGGGAAATCCAAGCGAACCCCAGTTAAAGAAACAGTCTTAAAATTCATTCCTGCTTTCATTATCCTTGGTAAATAATTTAGATTGTTTCAAATTCAGATCATGAGTTTACTTTCAACAAGTCAAAGTCAAAGAATATGCTAGTTAGGTTTTGCTTTTGATAAGGAAAAATAATAAATTATCCACTGGCCTGTTAATGTCACAAGGAACTAATCAGACACATAATCATGCATGATATATTATAGTCCTTGTGCACTGCAATAATGTTAATTATAAGGATTCCATTTATTATTAATGTGGAAATATGTAGGCCTACTGTGTAAGAGAAATTGATGGACTATAATTTTAAAGTGTTACTAATTTAGTGTTAAGTGTTTCCTAATTATCCAGGTGCTCTTTTTATTTTTGCGAGGAAAGATTATGCTATGTGCAGAATCACATATATTTTATTCCTGGATATATAAAATAAATAAAATATAGGGCATGTATGTTGATACTGTATTTCTTTTCCTTGAAGAAAGTATAATTTCATATACAAGACAGTAGAGCTGGCTGTCAAGAGTTAGATACATTGTATAGTTTAGTTGAAGAGCTGAACAGTAACTGGCAGACACTATTGGCAAGCACTGTATACATCCCATTCTTTTCATAGGTTACTGACAATTAAACATCCTCTGTCACACAGAAGCTTCAGAAAATCAGAACAAGATGTAAGAATACAGAGAGAGGTGTCGTCCAATCAATTTCTCTTAGCTTTAATTGTTTTTGAGGGATACAATCAAGTACATTATAGGGGTCTGGACAATTGATACCTGTGGAAAGGAAAGATGGGGGTGAACAGTAGCACCAGATCCATATCTCCCACATCATTCCTTATGTTTTGAGGAATCTCAGATTCGTATCTGGATCTTCACTTCACTTAGTAGGTTTGTGGATTGAATAGTTGTACCTCAAACATCTAGAGTTTGGGGGAGTTCAAATATGGAACCTAATTTGCCTTCAAGCTCTGTTTCTTGAACCCATCTCTATTAGGGGGGACAAAGTTCAGTAGGTGGCCCATCTGGAATCTGTGGTGGTTAGCTGAGGCTTGCAGGCTTTGTCATTGCCTGGTGATGGAATTTCATTAATTTATCAAGATCGTAGGACTCTGATGTTTTAGGGAATTGGATGGTATCAGTACATTTTTGATGACCTCTGAGGCAGAGAACCTAATAATATAAACATAAGAATGGCTATACTGGGTGAAACCAATGGTCCATCTAATCCACTATGCTGTCTTCCAACAATGGCCAATGCCAGATGCTTCAAAGGGAATGAAGAGAACAGGGCAATTATTGAGTGAGCCATCCTCTATCGTCTGCTCCCAACTTTAGGCAGTTAGAGCCTTCAGACACCAGAGTATGGGGTAGCATCACTGATCATCTTGGCTAACATCCACTTATGGACCTATCCTCCATGAATTTATTCTTTTTTAAAACTCAGTTAAAGAAGTAGATTGGATACCAAGATGAAATGGTCTGAATTTGTGAGGTAGGCTGTTCTATGTCTGTTTAAGTATTTAGTTAGGCTAGAGCACATTGGCAGGGCTATTCAACAGTTTTCCAGTGAAAATGTTCAGTTTTTAATTTTTTTGCCCCAAAGTACAAATTTTCCTTGAAACATTACCATTTTTTTTTCATTTTCATTGGCATTTTATGCCGGGGGGGGAATCAAACCAACTATGCTATCAGGATTGTCTGACATGAACTTCCCTGACTATAATGATCTGCATGGATTCTGGGGGGAAGATAATGTGTTGCAGAAGGTGGCAATGAAAGTCACCACTGTGTGTGGATGGCTGAGAATACTAAACTGTAGTTAGAACAGCTCATTAAGTAGTAAATTGAATAGAGTAAGCTTAGTTTAATGAGAATGGAGTCCTCTTGTATTCTTACCTGATATACAGAATATGAAACATCTGTTGACAAACAGAAGTAATACCATCTGGAAAGCCAAATAAACCCATAAGTTGTATTTCCAACTTGCAGTGTACTCAACACTCGCTCCCATTGCTAGCAGCTACATAACCGAAAAAGGGCAAGTTATTTACAGAAATACATTGCTGAAATGGGGACAACCAACATTATGCTCTCTTCTTGCCTATTAGTAAGTGCAAGTTCAGACTCTACCAGGACACTTACATGTCACCAGTGATTTATATTCCTTGGCTTCAACATAAAGGCCTCTTGTATTTTCATCTGTATCTGCAGCTCTTTGAGACCCAGACCTTTAAGCTATGGCTAAGTGAGATGATATAACTAAACTTGTTAGAATTTGGAACTGAAGACTTAGGATAGTAGAGTGGTATATTAGTTCATACTTCTTTTGTCTTCAGAAGAGATCATTGTGTGTAGATTTCCTTATAGGGCAAAGATAAAAAAGTCTCACACCAAATGCCCCATGCAAAATTATTAAGGAAATCAATCATGAAAGAAATACAGAAAAACTTCAAATGTGAAGAAAACCCAAGAATGACAGCTGGATTGTCTGGATTGTCAGACAATAGAATATATTTAGATACATACATGTATAGGTTTAGATATAGAGAGAATGATACTGCTGAAGAATATATATATTGTCTGTATGTACATGAATAACAGAGGCAGAAAAGGGGAGCATTTAAAATTTTGACATTTTCTTTTACAATTATTTACAGAAAAGTGGACTGGAATAGATTGTACTCAACCTTCCTGAGCTCCCAAAGATGCTGGAGGTAATAAGAAACAGATGGCACTTAGGTCTCTCCTGAAATGATAGTTATTCTATCTGAGCAAGGTCTCTGTGGTGTGCAAGACACATGGTCTATTCATCATCAGAAAACAAGTAATTAATTAATAACATTTCACTGCTCAAGGATCAGGCAGATGAGAGTGCCAGTCAAGCAGCTGCCTCCAGAACTGTTTGGCAGAGGAGTAGAAGAAGAGCAATAGCAATAAGAGAGAATTGTTCCCACCCCTCTCCATCTTTTACTCACAATTTAGGGATCCATCATTACTAGTAATCAAGTATGTGAGAATTTATCATCTCTGGAACATGAAGTCATTTGAAATCCAGAATGCAGAGAATACCTGTGCAACAATTACATAGTCAGACATTAAACAATAATTGACACTAGTTGGCCAATGTAATTTTAGTTAAATCTCAGTTAAATCTATAATTATGAAATAGATAACTTTTCTCCAAGGTGACGTGCCAGTAGCGCAGGTTAATGATGTGTTGTAAATAAATTATTAGGTGAATCTGTCCACTCTTTCTATTTGTGAATCATCTTTTAATCAATCTGATATATCTGGGCCTGATTCTGCCACCCTTATGATCAATTTCCAGCAGTTTCAATCTCTAGCAGTGCAAGTAATGCCTTTTATGGGTCTATACTAGGGTTTCTATCAGTTTAGCTACACTGATGACTGGAAATCGATGGCTGAAATCAGGGTGTGTTCCCAGTATAAAAAAGGCTTAATCCATATGGTATTTTTTTTCTGCTTCAGGAATTGATGAATGAAACTTTTTAGACAGATGAATAATGAATATTGATGAGCAAATACTACAACATATGATATATGTTATCAGATAATAGACATTTGTGAAAATGCTTTTGCAATATTCATTACATTATTTGGTTAATGATGTTCCCTTCAACTATCTTGCTGGAGATACTGACTTTTAGACTACAAGCAGCATGTTCTTTTTATAATGGGCACTTATTTTGCGCTCTTTACCACATCAGTATCAAATTGGATGATTTATTGTTTATTGTTGCTTTCATCTCCATTCAGGTAGGCATAGATATCCAACAGGATATCTAATGCCTTTGGAGAATAAAACTTCTGGAAGCAGATATAGACAGATCCTTGTCATCCCAACATAAAAAATACTGTTTCCTCACAGAGCAGTGACGATAGAGAGATCAATGTTGGAATCGCACACTTTCCTGTCTGTATTCCCCTCCCCAATGGAATTTATGTCACATTTATTTAATTCATAGAGATGAAAGATGTGATTGGGAGTAACATATTCGTAAAGGTATACCCACTTCAGTCCACTGAAACTCACTTTCCAGTTATTCAGCAGATTTTCTGTGCTTATCTTGTGGTCTAGTTGTTTCAGATGCATATTCAACTTTATACACTCTCCTGTACATTCATTCATTTTTGCCAATATAGTAACACAAAATATATTCATTCTGTTTAATTAGGAACAGTTACTATCAAGGGTAATTTTAACCTGATCTTCAAGGAACTCTCATTTTAATTATGTATTTATGAATGCAATTTGTCATGCTCTAGTTGCAATAAAAATGTAAAAAATACCTAATTTTCTCACAGCCTCTCAAACACACTTTAAAATGGACCTTCAAATAAAATTAGCCTAATCCTAGACATAGAAAACATCCTATTCTATATAAGGGACAAGGGAGACCTCACAGCAGATCAGCAATTGTCCAATAATAGCTTTTGATACCTCCCAGAAAGAAAGTGGTCACATGATATACAGCTGTAAACCACAGATCTGCCAAGAAATCCTTCTGACTTAAAATTGATCAGCTTATTTCTGTAGCAAATAATTTAAACAAAGATTTAAAACCTGATCCTCACAATTTTGAGGGGGATATCATTGGCCAACACCATCAAAGCAATTTCCATATGATATTAAAACCTAAAACCAAATAACTTTGGTCAAACAAATATGAAGATCCCAGTATTGTTGGAGCTGGACTGATCCAGGCCTTGGGCTACTGTTCATGGCTCCAGGCTAGATTTAGGATTGGGGCCAGAAGATGGTGGCCCTAAAGGAGGATTAAGATTAATGTTGGATGATTGTTTGGGGCAAAGGTTAGGGTTGAGCCTGGGAAGTGATCCTGATTCAGGATTAAGGTTAAAGCTAGAGGGTTGCCCTGACTAGAGGTAGGGTTGATTCCCAATAGTTGTTTTGGGAAAGATGTATAGATGGGGCAGTTGGTGGTCCTGGTTAGGTTTATGGTTGGTGTCAGATTGTAGACCAAGATTGAGATCTGGAAGGGGCCAGTTGCTGGTCATTGGCTGGAGATGGGGTTGAGTGTGTAGAGTAGCTTTGGCCTTTAAGCTTTTGGCTGGATAGTGGGTCTAGGCTAGGGTTAAGATTGTAGTTGAATGGCTTCCCCAGGAAAGATTGGGGTAGAGATTTGTATGAGGAAGAACACAGACCCTTCAGTTTACATTACATGCATGTCCTGTTATGCTTTGATTATGTTATATCATTCAAGGGCCGTTCACTTTTTAAAAAGATTATTGAGTTCACCTCAGCAACACCAAGGGTGATCTGTTTAAACTGAAACCATGTAAGCAAATATCCTAGAACCCTGGGAAACTTTGTACCTGAACATGGTTCCAGTTTATGATGTTTGCTCCATTGTTAGGGGGCTGTTCATGAGTGGATGGGAGAAGATCTGTGGCTTGTGTTATGCAGGAGGTCAGACTAGATGATCATAATGGTCCTTTTTGACCTTATAGTCTGAGTTTATACCAAAAGAAATAGTCTGCAAATCATTTTCAATTTCTGTCTGGGCAGGAACCCAGTTGTTTTATAAATATTTTTATGTCACACTATTTTAAATTGCTTTCAGTGCCTTATATTCATGGATCTGGAACACATGAACATGGAAAAAAAAAAGATTTGACTTGTCAAAGACTGCACATTTATTCCAGATTTTAACCCATCTCCAGACTCATTTATTGTCTCTTATACTTCACCATCAGAAATGGTAACGTTTAATCACAGGTACTATGTAGGGAAGCCTGTAATAAGACTATCATCGCTGGCTTCCACTGTTCTGTACTTTCTGTCAGACAGGAAAGTGAATTATGTGTTACTGAAATCTCAGCAGAAGACCATAAAAAAAGGCAAAATAAAAATAATAGGAAGAAATTTTAAATATATGTTTTTTTAAATAGATAAAGTAGTTATTCATCTTCTAATAAGTTTCACTTCAGTAACATTTTTTCCCTTCAAATGGCTATTACACCCTCTAGTGGAATTTAGCAGGTTTGTAGTGGCACCATAGACATTAAACAGAACAAGAAATCTACAAATAGGGTATTTTTAATTTTGTTTTGTTTGTTTTGAATACACACTATTAACTACTGTACCCACAAGCTGCAGGCCATAGGATTACAACAGTGGTTTTCAAAAGAACAATGGCTGCTGTAGAATAGAGCATCTGGCATAAAGATGCAATCAGCCAGGGGTGGGGGTCATGGGAAAGGAAGAACAGCCTGTAAAAGGAGGACCAGCAGATGTAGCTGTTATTGAGAAAAGTATGGGTAGGACATCTGGGAGGCTGCGTGTAATGTTTTGAGAATCAGGCTAAGAGAATTAACACTGGAGTAAAGAGGAGGCTTAAAATGTGCAGTAAGTTTGGGAATGGATTAAATAAAGGTTCCAATTTTTCAGAACCTCAGATTTTTTTTTACTTATATTACCAGTAGTTTCTTATAAGGAGTTCAGTCCTGCATTTTTGCTCAGGCACAACTCCCAATGACTTGAATGGGAATACTGCTTGAGGAAAGAAGTCTGAAATAATCAGTCAGAGCGGCCTGACTTTTTGTACAAGACTCATTTGGTTGATAGCTTGGGTTGAGGGCTTGTTTAATTACAGAGTACAATGTGGGTGAGGTAATATCTTTGGTTGGACCAACTGCTGAGGGTGAGAAAGATCAGCTTCAAGCCAGGGTTCTAGGACTCTGTGAGGTGGGAGGATCCCAGAACTCAGGCATGCAGCCTAAATGTCTATGCTAGGGTGACCAGAAAGCAAGTGTGAAAAATTGTGTTTGGGGGTGTGGGTTAATAGGCACCTATATAAGAAAAAGCCTCAAATATCAGGACTGTCCCTATAAAATTGGGACATCTGGTCACCCTACTCTATGCAGACTCACTGAGAGCAATTCTGGGCCGCAGGGCAGAACAGTCAATGGCCCTCTCAGATGGCTGAGATCTGAGTGGGCTTCCGCTGGAACTTTTTACTCATTTATTATGTGCCATGCAGGTTCTCGGGCAGCTCAGGAAGTGGTATCTGATACTCAGGTTCCCCGGTCCGTTGGACTCCCCAAGTTGATTACTGATGAACCCAGGAAGTTGACTATCAGATACCAGCTGTCCAGGAACCTGCATGGCACATAATAAATAAGCTCGGCTCAGGGGAGGGATGGAGAGCATGAGCAGAAGGGGCCTTGGGAAAAGGAAAGTGTGGAGGAAAGGAGGATACATATCTATCCTCCCATCCATGCAGGCCCTTTTATATCGCTGGGATCCGGGGCAATTGCCCCCTTCCCCTCCCATTGGCAGGCCAGTGTCTATGCCACAAATAAACAGCCTCTTAGCCTGAGTCTTACAAGCCCATCAGCTGGCACAGGCCAGCCATGGCTGTCTAATTGCAGTGTAGATATTCCCTTGGACTCTCGGGACCAAATATGGCATGTCATTGGGGTACCATCATCAGGCAGTGCAATCTCACTCTGTGTAGTTTACTGAAACAAACAGTGAGCTGGTGAATCATCATTACAGATGTTATGAGTTTAGGAACACCCAGCTGGTGATCAGGATCTCTTTAACACTTTTCTTTTAATCTAACTCTTCAAGCTGCTAAAAATCTTCTTTCAGCTCTGATCCTTTCTGAGTCTCCTCACACATCATCCTGTTCCACACATTAAAAGGGCAGTACACTGTATTATATAATACACACCAAAAATACATTAAAACAATGTTAATAGTTTGCTGTCAAACATTTGTTAGGAAATGCCAGAATCAATGTTGCCTTAATTCATTCTGCTTGTGTGTACACATTGTTGTACGGTGCTTAATTACATGATCACACGCTATTTTTCCCATAGGATCCTTCCCTCATTCAGTGCACATTGCACTCAGATGGGTGGTGCTATTCAGTAATTAACCTCATTGTTCCATGTGTGACCCCCATGCCTTATTTATTGCACCCAGTTAAAATGGTGCTTTGAAGAAAGAACTGTTCATTTCTTCATGGCCTTTTCTATGGAGCTTATCACAGTAGCATTTGAGTGCTTCTGAGTGATGTGAGGAGACATTATTATTCCCATTTTACAGATGTGGATCTGAGGCACAGAGATTATTGCCAAAATTGTACATTGATTTTGGGTGCACAATTTGAGATGCATTTGATAGCACTTTATTGGTTTACAGCATGCTCCCTTGATTTCATTTGCAGTTGTGAGTGCTCAGACCCCAGTTGTCTCAAATTAGACAGCCATAAAATGAGGAACAAACAGTTAGTGGCCACCAGTGAAAAGCTTCATTTCAGTGATTTGCCTACTTTCTCACAAGGGCTCTGAGGCAGAGGTGGGGATGGTCATTCAATTGCCTTAACCATGAAACCATTCCTTCTTTTTCTGCAATCCCCTGCCTCATTCACTATACATCTTCCAACAGATCCTCTATGGAGACAGGAGCATGGGCATGTACCTGGCACAGTTCATGAACTCCTTTGACACCTGACCTGTCTGTGGTGAAAGGAAGACTCTGGTTCACATCTATGTAGGATGCATCAGGTTGCAATCTCTCTGCCAGCACCTCCAGAAACTCTTCCTTAGATTCTGGCTGCACTTTTGCCTGCACCTCCTGATTTTCACGCACCCCATTTGTGGCCCATGAAGTTGCAAGATCTCCTTATCAACCTCGTCCTGGCACTGGCCAAGATGGCCATTCATCACACCAGAAGAATGAAGCTGTATGGAGTGGGTGCTCTACAACTGGGGCTGTTTTCTGTTCCCTTGTTCAATTATGCCTCCAGGCAGAGTTCCTCTGGCAGTGTCCACTGATTCCTTACATGCCTTTGAAGAGCACTGGATGCTGTTGGGGGTTCTCTTGCCTTCCAATAACTTAATTTTCATCCTACAACCTTCATTCCCATACCTAATTTTTTATTTGTTATCCCCAGTATATACTTGTTACCTGGATTCACTAGCCCCTCCCCCTTGCTTAAGGGTGAGATTAAGCCCGCTGTTTCCTAGCAACTACAATAGGCCTACATCTTCCAACAGCTGCTCCATGGAGCCACAAGCACAGCCATGTGGCTGGAGCCATTAATGAACTCCCTTGACACTGGATCCTTCTGTGGTGAAAGGCAGATCCTGGCACCCATCCATATAGAGGGGCTCAAGTTGCAGCCCCTCTTCCAGATCCTCCAGAATCTCCTCTAGATGTTCTGGCTGCACTTTTCTCTGCAACTCCTAATTCACATGCACCCCATCTGTGATCCCAAGAAGTCATGAGACCTACACTTCAACTTCTTCCTGGCCCTGGCATGGCCATCCATCACACCAGGAGGAGGAAGCTGGAGAAGGGAACCAGGGGAGGGGGGCGGGGAGTGCTCTGTGACTGTGGGGCCTATTTCCAGTCCATCATCTGATCATGCCACCAGAGTTTCGTTTGGTGGTGTCCACTGACTCCTTAGCCTTTGAGGAGCACTGGGCACGGTTGGGAGTTCTGGCTTGGTATTCCCCTCCGGAACCCTGATTTTTAATCACTCTCACCCCTATTTTTTCATTTGCTGTCCCCGGTGTTCATTTGTGGCCTGGGTTCAGTGTTTTCTACTCCTTAGTTAAAGGGACAAGTCTTTAGGTTTGGGCAGGCTTTGGCCCTCCATCTCCCAGTAACTATCATATGTAAATACCTTCCAGATTCTGCAGTAAATGAGGCAAGGGATCTACAGCCAACAGGCTCATTAATTACACAGTTTTGATTCTTTCCAAGAGCACCATCCATCTTCTGTGCTGAATGAGGCAGAGGCCTTTGGAAACAAAACAAAACAAAAAAAGTATGTTGTTATGTAATTAAAGACTATCATCACGCATATGCACAAAGGGGCCAAATTAAGGTTGCACAATCTAACTGATTTTGTGTCAATTATTTTCAACTTAGAATTGGCTGTGCAACATATTTCTGCAGGGTAAGTCACAAGCATTCTTCATCAAAAGGACAGTCTTTCAGCTCAAACAGTTTTGCAATTCAGTCATTCCCCCAGCACTTTCTGAAGAGAAAACTTTTAAATAACACTTAAGATTTCTGCAGCTGGCACTTAAAGATTTTCTGGCTGTCAGTTTGCTGTTGCTTTCAGTGTCAGACAAAGAAAGCTGGAGCAGTGATAATGCTTTCTCTTCTTAGAATGCTAAATTTTTAGAACAACAGATGATTCTTTGACCAGTTCTATAGCTCCTCTTCACAGCTATCCTCTTTCTAGCTTTCCATCAGTTTCAAGCACTGGGTCCTTAGCCCCTTTATCCATTCATAAACACACACACATGCCCCTAGGAAATGTGCAGAAAAAAAGAAGTAATTAATTTAGGGTAACGATTGCTTAAGTGTGTTGCTCCATAACAAACATTAAAAGTTTAATAGTGCTGTTGCAATAGGTGAACAAAGAATACAATCATTATATTTTGTCACAGATCCTTGATTCCATCCAATTAATATATTTTATTTTATAACATGTTATGTAGAACTGATTAAAAACAGTTCATAATTTAAAAAAAAAACATTTAAAGTACTCATTATTCTGAAATTTTCATGAAAATTTTCAATATTCTACTTTTGCGCTTAAAAATAAGATGTGTTTTTTTGTTTATCATTGAAAAATCAGAAAATTTTGAAATTTTCAGCAAAATTTGAAAATACTTTCAGGGTTTGTTTTGATTTGGAATTTTTTCTCCCTTCTCCTTTCCTTTCCATCTTTTCATCTGCCACTCACCCACTCTTCAGTGGGAAAATTAAAAACAAAATGGGAAAGTTTAAAAAAAAGACAGAAAAGGAATAAAACCAAAAACCTAAAAAGTGGAACAAATCTTGGGTATTTTATTTTAAAATCAAGCCTTTCTTGTCAAAAGAACTGGAAAACTTCAAAAACACAAAACTATTTCCATCAATGTTTCCTTTTTGAAAAAAGGACATCTTTTGCTAAAATAATATTTTGAATGAAATATTTCAGCCAGCACAAATATTATAGAACATGGACATATGATGGGTGTTTCAATATGGCTTTCTTTAGAGGTCTAGATTGAAGAGGTTGAGCTGATTTATATGGAAAATCATGTTGACATCATAGATTTTTCTGTGTTTTTGATAAATGAGGACATTGAATATGTAATCACTTTTGCATTCCTTTATGTTGTGGTGTGTATGCCATGTGAAGATGTTGAATTTCACAGAGGCTAATTTCGTTAGATTATTAAATAACTAAAAATTTGGAGTTACAGCTGTGTTTTTCAGTGTGATTTTCATTTCTCTGGTGTTTGGACTAAAGATAAGGCCTTGTGCACTCTTAAAATATTGCTGCTTTAGTTATGTATGTATAATTAAAGTGCCAATGCATACACAGCATAGATGTGGTTATACATATAGTGTCTATCAGCAGATTGAGTATCGTGATGGTAGAGGGCTAATGCTTGGAGACCTGCACTATGTTGGTCATGAAAGATATAGTTGATTTCCTTCTTTTTTAGTATGTGAGAAAATATACTTGAGCAACCATATTTATCTCTCTCTTTTTTCTTTTTCCCTTTTTTTTTTTTTTTTGGCAGGAAATTTAGGGCTTAATTTAACACTCTAAAGTTAAAGCAAGCTATTCTATCATTGGGAGTTAGATCCAACTCTTGGTGTGTACTCAGGTGTCAGGCTGGTTGGAGAAAAAGCATAGTTTTCTTTGTTTGTTTGTTTTTACTAACTGCACAAGCATTCAGCTCATTCCGAGTCTGCTGAGGCTTCAGGAAATATTTAGGACACAATAGGCATGTTCAGAATCTTAATACAGCTATTACCATAGTCACTAATGTGCCATCTCATTTGTGTTGCCCGTCCCATACTAATAACATGGTATCCATACCCCCTCTAGATTAAGTTGAAAGTACACACACACACACGCAGATATATCTCCTGTGAAAAAGTTTTAGCATGCTGAGGGGGACATAAAAGATTTATTTTAATAAAAATATTGCTTTGCTGTGAAAGTATAATGATATGAAAAGCTTCAATTTTTGTCACCGGCGCCAGCAGTAAATTTCTTAACTGGATCACATTATTCCCAATAAACAAATATTCCCTAACCAGCCAGCAATACTTAGCTGCATGAAATAGATTTGTTCTGGGTATAAACCAAATAGAGCAGAATACGTATTTCTTGGCCCTTGTGGATATATATGATAGAATTGTGTTAAATGGTTCAAATTAAGATGAAGAAGGTTTATAACGGGTATCCCCTGGACACAAATGTTTATACATTTCCTCCCTCCCTCTCAAGTGCAGCATATTATGGCTTCCTCCCCTCACACTAACTGAAAAAGTGAATTTTAAAGTTATATTGCACAATACCAGATGGATGTGCATAATACATCTCTCATGAAAAGTAACTATGCAGATGGAGCTATGAAAACTTTTGTAGTTTATGGAGCCATCATTAGTAATATCCATCACTTATGAATAATAAAAGAAAGTGGCCATTGGCAAATTTTAGTATTTTGTTTTGCCTTTTTCATTTGTTTTGTTTGCTTTGTGGATATCTTTGAAGAAAACTAACGATAAGAAATCAAATGATCAAAGATTGTAATATAAAAACCCCTTAGGTGCAGCCATATACACCCAGCATGATTTGCATTGGCAATGTTCATTGCAGATGCAGCAAAATCCATTTTATTGTCTTCTTTTTTTGTCCCTGTGATTGTACGAACAGGAAAATCTCAGTCAAAATCAGTTCTCATAAGCTGTATTTTCAGAGAGCAAATAATGATGGGGTTGGGATTTTTTCTTTTTTTATTGTTATTAATGTCCTGGAGATATTGGGG
>ML677027.1:4146077-4301809 GCA_007922155.1 Mesoclemmys tuberculata
CATATTGGTCCCTTCTGACCTATGAGTCTATGAGTCTATGAGATATTAGTCTAGCTTTAGGATGGAAAATAAAAGAAGATATTAATGATACATACAGATAAACATGCTTGGTAATGAAACGTCATAAAATTGGTGAAAAGAAGAAGTGGATATGGTGAAACTCTACTCTTTCAGTTTATTGGACAATAAATGGTGGTGAAGTGTAACAGTGGCCACTGTAAGCTACACATCAAAGGCACAGAACAAGTTGTTGTAGCAAAAAAAAAAAAAAAAGCCCCAAAGTAGGTTTTAAGAATGTGCAAAATAATGCACTTTCCCTTGGTTTATTTTACACTTTATTCAACCCTCCATTTGGTCTGTTTTCATGCTACACTGTCCCTTGTCACTCTTTTGTGACATTTTGGGGCCCATCCAGACTGGTAAGAGGTTCTGTCACTGCCTGCCCTGTAACACTGGGGTTTTTATGCTCTGTAGCTATGGTTCAATTCCCTGACACCAGTAGCTTACCGAAAAGCACACGGTTCCACCAACCTAGTTACTCTTTGCAGGGTAGCCAACAAGCCTTGTAGTCCCAAGTCTCCCCAAATCTATCCTTCCTGAGTTCTTAAGAACCAGATACCGGACAGTTCCCCCGTGGGTCATCACCTCGGAAGGCATGGAACCAGCCCCCAATTATGAGTTCCCTTTGGTACACAGTTTGTATACCAGAGACCCACTTGAGGTAAAAATAAGTAAAGAAACTGTATTTAATAGAAAAATCACTGAGTCAAAGATGAAATAGTAAGGGGAACAAACATATACAAGTTACCCAGAAAAAAATATAAAGACACAACCTCAGGTTTCACACTTTCATATTAGATAAAATCCCTTTTTTAATACAAGTTACCTCATGCCCTTGAACATTTCCCAGCATATTCCCTAGATAAGAGGGGGAACCAGTGTTCACAGACAGCTTTCCACCTTGAGTCTGTCCCTCAGTCTTGAGATGAAAACCTCAGCTACAACCTTCTTTTTAAAATGCTTTTTCTTATTGTATTTCTTTTTCCCTTCCTCCCTTGGCATGGTGACTCATGGTTACTCAGAGCAGGGAAATTCTAGTTGGAATGTGTTAGTGTCTTCTCATTAACTCTAACAAGAGAGTTAAGGCATGTGAGGTAATATCTTTTACTGGACCGATTACTGTTTATGAAAGAAACAAATTTTACAGCTTTCACAGAGCTCTTCTACAGGTCTGATCTGAAGAAGAGCTCTGTAGAGCTTGAAAGCTTGTCTTTTTCCCCAACAGAAGTAGGTCCAATAAAAGATAATACCTTACCCACCTTGTCTCTCTAATATCTTGGGACCAACACTGCTACAACACGTCAGATATTATTTCTGATATACTCAGAGTTCTTGTAGCCACATCATTCCCAGGATATTAGCAAGACAAGGTGCATGAGGTCCAATCTTTTATTGGACCCACTTCTGTTGGTAAGAAAGACAAGCTTTTGAGTTACATAAAGCTCTTCCTCATGTCAGGGAAAGGTACTAAGAATGTCACTGCCAAATGCAAGGTCAAAGATATAGTTTAGCAGAATTAGTTAGCACATATTCTAAGGGACCATTCAATATGAAGTGGCCTGTTAACACTGCTGTAATCATAGGACAAACAGGAGTGGAAAGGTTAGTGGGTTACACATTGTCATAATAAACCATAAATCCAGTGTCTTAATAGAAACGTGATTTTTAGTGTCCAGCAAAGTTATAAATTTAAGCTCCCAAGTTCATCTTTTGAAAGTGTCATTCAGGTTTCCTTTGAGGATGAGGACTGCTCAGGTACAGAGTGAATGCTTTGTGAAAAGTGTTCACCCACAGATGATAGTGTTTTTGTCTTTTATCATTTTTCTATGTATGTTCATTTGAGAGTGTAGAGATTTCTGGTCGCACCCACCTAGTTGTTGTTGGGGTGTTTAGTGCAATAGATGAGGTAAATCACATGTTGCGGTAGGCATGTGTAGGACCCATGGATCTTGAAAGATGTGTTGTGGGGGCCTGTTGCTCATTGTAGCAGTGGAGATATGTCGGCAGGTTTTGCATCTGTTATTCTGACTGTGTCTAGTGCTGCTTTGAGCTAGTGGATCCTGGTCTGTGGGGACCTTGCTTCTGATGATGAGCTTGGAGAGACTGGGGGTTGTTTGAAGACCAGAAGAGGGGGTACAGGAAAGATCTCTTTCAGGATGGTATCCCCACTGAGTATGGGTTACAGTTGTTTGATGATACCCCATAGGAATTCCAGTGTGGGAGGTGAAAATTAGGTATGTGCGCAGTCCAAGGGGGATTTTATTTCTGCATTGAAAAAGGTTCCCTTAGGGTATTTGGGTGGCCTGTTCCATGATGGAGTGTCCTCATTGGGTGAAGACAGTTGTGAGTGCATCAAGGTATCACGATGCAATTGCTCTGAGGAGAAAGATCAGGATATACACCATTCCCAGACCTGAGGAAGAGATCTGTGTAGCTCAAAAACTTGTGTTTCTCACCAAGAGAAGCTGGTCTGATAAAAAATAGTATTACCTCATACACCTTGTCTCTCTAATTAACTCTGATAGTTAATCTTTTTCTTTTCCTGAGCTGGAAAATGGATGGGTACTTGGTTTGTTTTCTGTAAGGCTTATGAGGTGCACTTGCCTGTCAGACTGTTCATTGCCCTGATATGAACTGGAGCATAGTTTCTTACATATACAACCATATAAATTCAGAACATACATAATGATTATCAAGTTCCGAACATTACAAGCCTTCAGAAAAGATCTTACTCAATACAGTTTTGTAGTACAATAATACATTATGCAATCAATTGGTTTATCTGCTCATTTTGGGGATTTAAAACCTTCTGTTCTCTTCCTGGAATGACTGAACCTTGATTGTCATGACACCTACTTATACCTGTTTACACTCATACTAATTAAGAAGCAAATCCTCCTCCCATCCCCAGGTTTGTGGAGGTCTCCTAGAGTGTGGAACTGGTTGGTTCTGCTATGCCAAAAGGGAAGAAAGTATACCATGCAGACCTCTGTATACTACTCTGAAGAGGAAGAGCTTGGAAAGAATGGGAGGAAAGGGAGGTAATGGAGAATCCACTGATGATCCTGTGTTCAATGGAAGGGATGTATTGGAGACATTTAACCTACTTCCATCTTTTTTGGAGCATAGCAGTGTGAAACTTTGTGTCTAATGTACATGCTCACATACATACAGGTTTACACAAATGAACCCATTTTAGAGCATGTAGGGCAAAGTTAGATCTACATATTTAGCTGCCTACTTATGGTCATTAACAGAAATGGGTTGCATTTCTCAGTGACACCATTCCTTTCTTTCAAGGTGACCCCCACTGGGTTATTTGGAGCAATGGCTCATTTGCCTCGAGGGGCTTTATTATGCTGGGTACATGCACTGCACTGGCTCAACACAAATATGAGGTTCTGGGAGAAAGTGGGAGGAGAGTTTTGTAATGATACATGGTCTTCTGTGTTTCTGATGAGCTGAGGCTGTGTAGCGCTGAAGCCCTTTCTTCTCTGACTCATCCAGTGCAGTGAAATTGATTATCCAGTGTTTGCATGAGTTCAGTATTTGGATGAGAGCTAGCTGGCTGAAGCTGAGACTAGACAAGACTGAGATGTGTTGATAAGATGGGAGAGACAAGGGAAGAGTTTCTGGAGCCAATATCAGCACCCCAACTGAGGTAGAGAATCCACAGTTTGTGAGAAATAGCTTCTCAGATCCCAGGAAGCTCCTTCATATTTGGGGAGTAGAGGAGCCAAGGGTACTCTTCCTCATCTGTGCCTGGAGAGATGAGTAGGACCTTTTCTTTTGGATGTGAACCTAACTTAAATTTGCCATGTCTTTGTCACCATGAGACTCAGATGCATGCCATATGAGGCTATATCAGGTACATTAGTATTTATTTATGATGAATTGAAGGCCATGGTTAAGTAGCAAGAATTCCTGTTGTAACCCATCCATAGGTATCGATGAAAACACCAAAGAACTTGTCACAGTCAGTAAAAGATTACAACAGAGGTATTGACCAACACCACTGACGAAAAATTCAATACATTTTTTTAACATAGTGCATAAAAAGGCACAAATGAGAAAAACATCCTGGAATATCAAAATGAACATTAATGTTTCAGTGAGGAAAGCAATGAGAAAATGATTGAGGTTTGCAGCATTATTGGCTCGATGTGTAATTGTCAGAAACTGGAAAATGATGAAAGAGAATGTGTACAAAGATTGGTTAGATTCATCATTGCCTCAGATGTAAGATTCCCAGGATCCACTACACAGTGTGGCAATTTAAACAGGTTCAGGATTTGACCCTTCTCTTCAATTTCTGAAAGAATAATACACGCTTCATCCTGCCTTTGAGAATGTATAAAGTTGCTTTCATTCCTGTTTTGATTTACAGAGCTAGTCTCTATCAGACATCTGTTGCTGGATGGATTAAGAACACCCTGTATTTCTCTCTCTGTATAGCTATGCAAACTTCTCAGTAAAAACAAGTAAAAATATTAATGACCATAAAAGTATGCAGTATTTTAAGTAAAAAAACAACAACTCTAAATCCACTGGCCATATGGTAAATGATTATAACATTGTCACCATAATATGTCATAACTGTATCAAGGAACAGGGCAGAATAATCAATATTTAAACTGTTTAGTTACATTTGTGAATATAATATGTAGATATTTCAGATTCTATTTTATATTCTACAGTGATGGGAGCTATAAAAACACCATGCCCTATCACAGTGACTGGCCCCTTTGTCATTGCTTCCCAGTCTAAGAGGGCAGAGATAAGGGGGTCACATGATAGTCCTTTTATAAAGCCCAGGTGTCCATTAAGCTGAGAGAGATCAGTCTGGGAGTTGGGAACAGTTAATGGGAAGGCTTCTTTGGAAGACCCTCAGCCAGGCTCTGCAGGAGGCTGGGTACTCCAGGGAAACCAGTCTGAAGTCCCACGGCTGCATATGGGAGCCAGGAAGGACACAAGGAACAGAGTCCAGAAACGGGCTGAGAACAATATTCCAGGGGAACCCATTGGGAGATGGGCTGGTCTACCCAGAGCCAGAAAGACTCTCAGAGGTAGCTCAGAAAGTAGCTGTGAACACAGCCAAGGAGTAGACTGAAGATAAATCCTGAAAGGCAGAAGGATCTTTTGCTAATTTGGGACTTTTTGCTAACCCAGAATGGGATTATATTTTGTTTGTGACCTGGCTGAAGGGGTAAATACATCTCCAGCACAGAGGGTGTCTGGAAACATGAGGATACACACCTGAGGAAGGAAAAGTGAGGCAGGGAGCAGAAGCAGCACCACACTCAGCCAGAAGGGGGTGCTACATGGCAGCCATGCCCCACAACATGCCCCATTTCTGCAAAGGCTTAAGACATGAATAATAACTTCATGCAGATGAACAGTTCCACCAACTTCCTTGGGGCTTCTTCCATGCATAAAGTAAAGCATTTTGAAGTCTTTACAGAATCAGAGCCTATGATGTATGAATGAATGATCATACATTATTAGTTGGTAATAAATAATTATCAAATGTTAAGATTTTAGAAAATGTGAATATGGAGCATTATTGAATCAGTAACAGTCAGCAACTAGCATGTGAGTGAGTTTATTCATATATGCATACATACCTATATTTCCAGATAAAAAACAAATTTAAAATAAAGTTAAAGTTGTGAATGGAGCTGGAAAAAGAACAGAAATTCCATTTAATGGAAGATTTCGATATTTCAAGATTTGTTTTCCTTCCCGTTTAGAACAAAATCTCCACATTTTAAAATTCTGTGTATGAATATTCTGAAAAAAACAATTCTGATCAATTGAAACATTTGATTTTGACTTCAACTTCTTTATATTATAATGTAATAAATATTTTTCTCAAAAGAAAAGGAATTTCAAAAGCAAAGATAAAAATGTTTTGGTTTGACATTATTGGAACTTTTTTCCTCCAAAATCAAATTTAAGCAAAATTGACACAATTTCTTATAGTGTTTTGATTTTGCAGGACCTGCATTTTCCAATGGAAGACTGCAGTCTTTTTTTTTTCTTGAACAGCTCTATTTGAGAACATATATTGTTAATTTTAAGGTAAAACACTTTGCAGGGATTTTACATATGCAGGACATTTTTTGTTAAGTTTAAAGTTTTGTAAAGGTTAAATTTTAAGTTATGGAAACACAGTTAGGGCACCCAAAGAACCTTAACTCTGCCTCTAGGGACACTATGCACTGATCATCTGTTTGTGATTAAGGAGTTTTAATGGTTGTGGTTCAAGATTATATTAAATTGATTTTAAAACATTTTTTTCTTCTTTCCCTTTCGTACATGTTCACATACTATTTTTCTATAGGACGCCTGCCTCCATCAGTAGACAGGAGGGAATGTTCTGGAGACAAACCAGAGTTGTGTAGTAAAGGTGACTGCTTTCTGTAGGACCCATGCCTCCTTTGTCACAGAAGTTGGAAGATGTGTAGTGAATGAGTCAGGGAATTAGAGGAGGAGAAAGTGTGGTCTCACAGTTAAGGCAGCTGAATGCAGCCC
The DNA here is from genome assembly GCA_007922155.1 of Mesoclemmys tuberculata. Classification (NCBI taxonomy): domain Eukaryota; kingdom Metazoa; phylum Chordata; order Testudines; family Chelidae; genus Mesoclemmys; species Mesoclemmys tuberculata. The sequence continues at coordinate 4,152,672 of ML677027.1, forward strand.
TTGAAAATTTGATTCTATCCTGCCTCTGCAAAAGAGCTTGTGTGTGATGTTAGGCAAGTCACTTATACAAAACATTTCAGAAGTGGTCACTAACACTGTTTCTTCATTTTCTGGATGCCCCATAGTATCTGATTTGCAGAAGTGCTGAGTACACACAGCTGCAACTGAAGAAAATGGAAGCCATTCCTGAATATATAAAGTGCTATATAAAGCTAAGTTTTCTGAAAAAGCAGACCCTAGGTATCGCAAATTGGGGACACAAAATTAGTGGAAAATTTTGACCTTACTCTTTCTATGTCTCCATTCCCTATCTGTAAAATAAGGATATTATCACCCCTTCACTTCACAGGATAATTGTTTGTAAATTATTCATATACTATGGTGATGATCCCCCAAATTAAAATCCTGTGAGAAAACTAATAATTCTTTTTGCATAGCAGAGTTTGAACTGTGTGCAGTAAGTAAGGTGTGTGGCCACAGCTTGAACAATGAGATAAAACAAAATATCAAATAGCCCCTCATTAATTGTGCACCATCCATCCTGTGCATTGAATAAGGCAGGGGTCCTGTTAGAAAAAAGAGTATGTGATCATGTAATTAAAGATTGTATCATAATGCATACCCAAAAGGGGCTGGAATCAGAGTTGTACAGGAAACCTTAATTCTGGTATTTCCTAACTTTTCAGTGCTTGACTTTGCAACCTTAATAATGTGATTTTAATGTCGCTTTTCTGTGTTTAATATAGAATAATGTGGGAAAAAATCATTAACTCCTCCCCCCTGCCAAGAGTTTTTAATTGGCGCCCAGGCACAAGATTTTAATTAAAGGAAGTTTGAAGTGTCTTTATTATTCCATTAAGATCAACAGTCTGACTCTGTTGCTCAACATTTTAACCCAGAAACTAATTAACCAATTTTCTCATAATTTCTCAGAAAGTTTATTCGTACTCAAAGAGAAAGACCTTCAGTTTTGGGAAATATACACTATATTTTTCATACATGAGAAAATGTTTGAATCCTTGCTTTAACTGCAAAATCCAAAGCAAAGTACTATATAGTTTTAAGTGGTGCTTTGATAACACACACACACACATCTGAGTCTATTCTGAAAGCACAACTTCTTTTTAAAAGAAATTATATCAATATAAATAGATATATGGTAGTTTGATACAAAGGCACACATACACACGTGTGTGCCTATATATCTATCATCTGCATATTTATTTATCTGAATATAATATCTGTAAACAGGAAATAATTTCCAGTTACATAATGGGCACAGGTTTCCAATACTTGGTCTTAACTTTCATTGTGTTTGATAGGAATGACTTTTTTTCCCTTTTATCTGAGGAGAGATCTGGTCTCCAGTTAGCAAAAGAAATAATAAAAAGATGAAGTGGTTTTAATAGTGGAGTTCTCTGAGATGGAGCATAATATATTCATTTGTATTCTCAGGTTTACTTTATTACTTTCATTATACTATGTGGAAGTATTTCTGTAACAATATCTCTGAAGACTTAAAAACTCCATGCCCATTTAATGCCCTTAAAAAGAGGCCAGAGTTGTTTTTTGTTCAATCCTGTTTAAATGCAGCATAATCTCTGTATCTTTTCATTTATCTGTGGGCTCCAGTGGACCTCTCGTTGTCAATTTTTCTACATTTTCTAAAATTAACCATTATTTTAAAACCAGAGAAAAGCATTTGTGTAAAGTTATCTTACATTAGTATTTTTAAAAAGTCATTCCCAGCTGTAAATCTGTATGAATAAAATCAAGACCATATAGGAAAAAGAAACACAACAAGCTTGTGTATTTTCATCTCCCTTTTTCTATTCCAATAAGTTTGCATCTAAAAAAAGAAAATCAAAATAGGTAATTGTCTATAGTTTTCATCGCTACACAGAAACTTCTTTGAAGACAACAACTCTAACATTTTTTAAGGTGAAGAAAATCTGAAGTGCTTTATGGATGGATTTGCACAAGAATAAATTCATTGAAAAGGAAGGCCTGCTGGCCTTAACAGCTAGCATAAGATTGAAGGGCAAGACCTGGAGGGTAGTTCCTAGAGTGCTTTCTGTAACAGTCAGCCATAGGGTTAGTGCCTCTAAGAGGTAAGCTGTCCTTGAGCAGTCCTGATCTCTGGAAAAAGCTTTAGGTTGGCTAGCAGGGCACAGGCAGAAGAGAGATCCTTCCTGCTCTGCCTTGCACTGTAGCAAGTTGGTATTGCTGATGGGACGTTATTCCTTGGCGAAGTATGCCAGAAGGCTATGGAAAAGCCGTCAACTCTTCCCCTCCATCCACCACCCCAAAAAGAAAAGAAATAGCATTGGAAATACTTGGCATCAGAAAACACTTTGAATGATAAATCTTTCTACTGAAGACTTCACCAAAAGAATATAAAAATGCTATGAGGTGGGCAGAAGCAGAAAGTAACCAACTTTGAAGTTGGTCCAATAAAAGATATTATTTTCTTGTCTTGTTAGTATCCTGGGATAAACACTGCTATCACAACACTGCATGCAACTTTGGATCTGTCTAATAGCCAGATCCCTGATTAGCTTTCTAAGCTATGTGTTTGCCACCGTTTATTTACATTGTTTGAAAAAGCTCCTTAGTGAATGCAACATATTTTGGTATGATATTGCCATACTTTAAACTCTTGTTGACTTCTGACTGAAAACATTTCCAGCGATTGTTTGCTCAGTACCACTTTCATTGATGACAAAACTTGCACGGACAACAGAAGTTCTCCAGTCATTGTGTCTTTTAAGGGTCTTGTGAAATGTGCTGTTAGCTTAACATGGATGGGCTGTTAATTCTGTTAATATGTTAAGGGGATAGTTGGGGTATTTGCTAAGTATGTATATGAAATCTATTGACTTCAGTGGGAATAAGACTTCAATGAGAATATTATGACAATAATAAGGCATTTGATTTATGACCACATGACGTTTTGTTTGAAAACCTTGCATTATATGGAATTTACAGAGCACACTTCAGATGAATTAAAAACTGGCTCATTGACAGATCTCAAAAAGTGGTTGTTAATGGGGAGATACCAATAGGGCTCTTTCTAACAGAACCCTCAGGGATCAGTTCTCTGTTCAAAGCTAATTATTATTTTTACCAATAATCTACATGATGGGTTTATCATTGCATGGAGTCCTTAATATGAGATGAGATATCTTGCCTAAAAAAATGCTTTAATTCAACTTCGGGCTGGAAGATCATGGTGGTCCTTTCTGGCCTTGGAATCTGTGACTGTGAATCTATGAATCCCCTGTTCATTCCTTTTCTTTATAGGCCACAAGGAGAAAATGATTGCCTTCATTGCCTCAACATGCTCATAACACTTCCAATTCTGCATTAAGACAATGACTATAATCAGTTCTCTTGTGTCAAGGTGTCAGATGGTTGTCTAGAGAAGTCAGGAAGGATTTGTTTTTCCGATTGCACGATTGTCTAGATGTATTCTGGTTTTGGTTTTGTTTCGTTTTTTCACCTTCCTCTGAAACATCAGAGATTGGCACAGCTGGAGATGGGACACTGGACTGGGTGTTCCAGTAGTCTGTTATGCTACAGATAATCCTCTTTCTTTAAGCCAGCCGGGCATCATGCACATATGTTCAAGGTCTCCCTGATCACCAGATTTGGGGTTGGGAAGGAATTTTCCCCAAGTTAGTTTGGCAAGGACCTTGGAAGTTTTTCACCTTTCTCTGAAGCATGGGACATGGCTCCCTGCTAAAATCATCTTGGCATATCTGAGTTCATCAATTCCCAGGGCTTCAGGCATTGGTGGCATATAAAACATAAGTCATATCTTCAGTGAGTTTAAATATAAACTCCCATCCAGAAAAAAGAAACTGCTTCTAAAATACTGTATGCACTTTTAATATTGAAGCTACTATTTGACCTTGTCTGTCAAAGATGATTCATAAATTCATCCTCATGGTGTCTCATTTTGATGATGCATTAAATTTACTGTATTGAAGAGATAATTTGGTTTGATGCTGTACCTTTTTATTCACTATCATAATAAAAAGAGAAAAGCAAGAATTGTAGAGGGGCTTTCTAGAGTCTGATAAATCAAGAGAAGATGCTAGCCACAAAATTGGGTACAGGGGGTACATTTTAATTAGTACAGCAAATATATGCTGGCACAGAAAATTGGTAATTTTCCTCACTGCAATGATGTTAAAAATTAGATCTGGTCTCAGCCTATCTTTTGAACACCACAAATTTCAGATGTCTTCAGATCTGTTAATTTTATTTTATTAAAGAGGTTTTCTGCCATGGTATTACTTAAGCTAATTGTATTTAATTTGGTTGATATGCCTTTGTAAAATCTAGACCTTTGCAAATCTTTAAAAACTCTATCAGTGCAAATGGGAGATCCAGTAGCACAACTTTACCCACATAGCTAAAATAAACCATCTGAAGAAACTGATCCTAACAGAGCAAATAATTCTTCCTCACTCTTCCTGTTCCCTTCTCTCACAAAATCCAAGCTAATAGATGATGTCTGCAGCACGTACTGAAGGTAACAGATTCAGCATATTTAGGATCATGGTGACTAATGAGTTCCAGAGTCAGTTGGATGAATGTGTGATATCAAAGGACTAGCCTGTGGCCCAAATTCTCTGATGGCATAATTCCACTGAAGATAGCGGAGTTCTGCTATCAAATAACTAGCCCTGAGTCAACTCACTCTGTGTAAGGGAAAGCACATAGCTAGGGCACCCCACAAGTAGTCAAGGGAAGCAGTCACACTTTTATTCCTGCTCCCCTCCTTGTTCCTGAGGTGCTAGTGTTTTGCTAGAGCCCTTCACAGTTCAGAAATACTCCCTACCTTACACTTCCTCTCCCTTATTGGCTGGTGCATGGCAGGGACAGAGTCAAGATTCATTGGCAACTCTCATGATTTTATCACGAGTGTCCCAATTTTCTTAAAGGTTCAGCAGCTGGAATTAAGAAATTACATAAGAAACTCATCTTCCATTTTAAAATAGCAAGGGTCTAGCCCCCACGGCTGTCAAGCAAAGCTTGAAAATGTGAAGCACATACACCCTACGGGCCAGAATCCAGAAGACAAAGAAATGGAACTGAAGATGGATGAGAGAGATTTTGCAGTGCCTGACTCATGATTTTCAGTGATTGATATTGGCAGTGTTGAAGACTTTAGACATCTCTGCCCCTCTCCACTGAGCTGTGTGCATGCAGCAGCAGCCCTACAAAATGATTCAGGGGCTGTGGGAGTAGGGAGGGACGCACTTAAATACCCTTCCAACCTTGCACAGAAGCATAGTCAGTTACAGCCCGGCTTATAATATTTAGGACAAACTACCTAATTTGATTTTAGTGGGTATTTGCAGAGTAACATTTTACTCAGTGAGTTGTATGCATAGCAGATTGGGCATGGAGGAAATTGCTTGATCAAATCCCTTGTGTTTTCATAAGCAGTTGCTTAAGTTTTCCAGTTGGTAAATACAGGTGGATTCATTTCTCCAAAGTTCTGTCTCCAACAGCATACATGATTGACAGCCCTTAAGTGCACTGCTTGTCACAACAAACATAACTCACAGCCCCTTAGATGGATAAAATGAGACATACAAGAGGAATAAAGTAGGTCGCATTCTTTCATTGAGTAAAAGTATAGCTGATGTACAGCATAAAGTATGTATTAATAAGCATGTCAGGCCTCTGGCTTCAAAATAGAAAATGATCAAAAAGCAAGCCAGGGGTTTAGCTACTAGTAGCAGACATCTCAGGTCTTTTTCCTTTAATTAAACATTTACTTCAAAATATATATTTTTACTGAACAAATTATTCTTTATTTGGAGGTTTCACACAAAGAGAATGTAGGGAATGGTGCGGCAAAAAAGTTTTATTGGGATGGCCACACTACAGCTGGATGATGAAGCCATGAAGGCAGGCTATCACAATTAAACCTGCATAAATCAGATATTCTGTAGATGCCATATATTTTAAAGGACTGTTTTATGAAGTAAGGATGATTTGGGGTTAAGGTACTGAATTGCACTGGCTGTCACAGTTCAGGCAACCACACTATATTTCCCCTCTATCGTCCAGCATGGGGACAAGCTCCTCAGCCATCACCTCTCTTGGATGGAGACACACTTTTCTCTCCCTTTTGACTGAAGTATTTCTAGGCTGCACAGTTCCCGGAATATATAGTGAATTCCCATAGCAAAAGACAAGCTGCCTAAGTGGACTTATTTTGCCTTCTTTTCAGAGATGGTTAACAGTGTAATTACCACAGTTAATCTACTACACAGCTCTTTCTAAGCAAGAACATTTTATTCTAAAGGTAAAAGCCCTACAGAGGAAACAAATTAAAAACAATAAAACAATCCTATGCACATGGTAATAGGCTTACCAGAGTCCATCCCAACTCTAATATGGACTCTTTGGTAGATGAGCAGTCATTCAAATTCCACCAAGGAATTTTCCTGTGGTTTCAAGTTCATAACAATCTTTGCACAGAAGAAACAGTCCGTGGGGCTTCAGTAAGCCAAGTCCTTCCAACACTTCCCTGAGGACTGGAGGTCTCCATGGACCATAGGTCTTGTCTTTTTGTTGGATCAACAAGAAGGACATGAGTCAGTTTATGATCAGGATGTTTAATTAAAAACCCTTTTTTTTTCGTTTGTGAAGTGGTTTATGCAAACTTTTCCAGAAGATGTTGCTTCTCTGATGACGTTACAACCTGAGTGACTTTGACTAATCATCCCCCACTGTTCTCAGTTTCTAGAAGAGCTGTATTCATCTTTCTCATAGAAATGCATACAATCCCTGGCCCACAATAACATATGAAGTTAAAGAAATGCATTTTTAATAAAATGGACCCCAAAGGTATTAAATTTAATTTGATAAGGTTTAACTTAATTCAATAAAGTTCATTTGGGATATTGCAAGAGATTTCTCCATTGGTCATACTGGGTACATTTCCTAGCTCTGAGGCAGACTTGTAGTGTGACCCTGGTTGAGTTACTTAGGGCCAATTTATTAAGGTATTTAGACACCTCAAGATGCAGGTGAGATTTTCAAACTCACCTGGATTGATTTCAATGAGAGTTATGTACCTAGGTGCTTCTGAAAATTCCACTAGGAACCTATCTGCATTTTTAGGTGCCTCAATACTTTCAGAAATCTGGCTCTTAATCTATTTTACGTGACAGTTTCTCGTTTATAAAAAGAGAATCAGAATAATGCCCATCCTTTGTCTTTTTTGTCTATTCAGATTGTAAACTCTGGGGCAGGGACTGCATCTTACTCTGAGCATGTATAAAGTCTACCACAAAGACACAAAGGGGCCCAGATTTCAGTTGCAATTTCCAGGCCTGCAAATAATATAAATTAAAATAAGAAGAAGAAGAAGAAAAATGTTTGGAGAGGTTTAAAACTATTCACTGCAGCTATAAAATCCTTATTTCTTATGAGTTCAGCCAAACACTGAAATAATCTTTTGATTGAAAATTCAGTTTCTATGGAAAAATTCTTCTGTTTTCCATTGGAAGAATAAAAATGGAATATTTTGTTTCATGTCAAATTGTTCCAAAGCAGAACATTTTGGTTTGTTTAACCAAATCAAGTTTTTATTTTTGGCCGAGTTAGACATTAATCTGGGTTCATCTGAACTGTTGTGCCCTCATGAAAGCTGAACTTTGGGTGTCTTATAATATCCCCACTCTCCTCTATGGGCTAGGCTCCCTAGGTGGATTATATCTCCCATGATGCATCACTGACCATTCTAGATGAACCATTGCAGTGCATCACAGGAATACCATGACCAATACTAATACAACAAGGACTATGCAGTCTGGCCATGGAGCCAGTCCTATAGAGGAGAACAGGGTCACAAGACACTCATAATACAATTTCCATGAGCCACCATAGTGGCTCAGATGGATGAAGTTCAATGTCCAACCAGGTTATGCTATTTAAATATTTTGTCTCAATTTTGGATGAAAACATATGTGGAAATATTAGAATTTCCTGTCAGATGGAAATCCTGATTTTCATCCAGCTCTAATAAGTATTTATATATTTTTTAAAATACCTCTAAAAGTTTCCTAAAGTATCTTTGCTCCAAGTAAAAGTGCTGCAACTTTAACATCCATTATTTTAGGATCTTCCAAGTCTAGAAGCAAGTGCTATGGATCTCATTGGGAAAGCAGGGTTATTGCCTTTCCATTAGGCACTCATTTCTAGCCATTGTTGCACTGGTGTTACTTCATTGACTTAAATGGATTTACTCCTGTTTTATATCAAAGTATATGAGAGAAGAATTCAGCTCTATACATGCACCATTCTACAAGGCCATGTTGAATATTAAACCTGTCGCTGGTCTAAGACTACTTATTTTTTCATCTCACTCTTGGGCTAGTGTAATTTTGAGGATAATTTAAAACTTCAGCATCCATTGGCTCAGCATTACTTGCATTGCTTATGTATTTATTTCATTTTATACAAGCGTGTCTTCGTAAGATCTCAGAGCAGGTTACATGTGAACTAAGGATCTTTCCTTTGATCTGAATGGATTCCATTTACAATATCTCAGATGCAGTACAGAGCGAAAGGAACACTTACCAGATCCGGATGACTTTGTAAGACCTCCGCGCCAAACAACTGCCCTACCTGCAGAGTGTCAAAGTTAGTATTGCTCCAGTCTTTCCACTGGTGGCACATCGAAGTGCTTCATAATTAATATTATAAACATGTGCATTTGAATTATGGAAGCCTGTAAAGTGGCTCTTGGAACGAGATTAAGACTTTTAGGTGGGATTTAATGTTTGCTTTTTGTTGAATTATAAATTAGTTTTGCTGTTGTTTCAAACATTAAAATACACACATCTAACTCATCTTTTCACACAGTCAGAGACAATGCAATTAGATTCTCCATTTATTTATATCAGTGGTACATTGGTGTAACTCCATTTGCTTCAGCAGATTTACTTCTCATTTACATCAGAATGCTTGAGAAAAGAATCGGTCTTTACAAATACACCATTTTACCAGTCCTGTTCTCAGCCAAATTTGACCTTTAGCTTCATTTTTTCCCAGTTCTAATATTTTTATTTTGAATGACGGGCTTATGATTAGGTGTTGTTAGTGAAATAAATGTAAGAAATGGTCATAAACTTTGTCATCCCTGAACCAGGAGGTTTCTAGAGGTTCAGATATTTCTCTAGCCTACTGGAGAAAGTAATTGTCACAAAAAGTTGTAATAAAATTTGGATTAGTTTTGGGGCAGAGCAAAACAAAACGTCTGGACCTTTGGAGATCCTCTCATCTGTAATAGTGATTCAATAGTTCCTTCACTGTCAAATATGTGATAAATGCCAATGCGGCAAAAGCACATTCTGTTCAGTATGAAGTTAAAGCCATGTTTGTCTTTAGACCTGTGAATTTAATACACAACATGTTTCTAAGAGAGTCACTGTTCTTTTTATCTTAACACAGCTGTTTGAGTGAAAAAATTTAAGTTATTTTTACACCATTAGCTTGTCTACTGGGAACAAAGACACAGCTTGTACTTGGAGGGAAAAAGATTTTCTTATTTTGCTATTCAAAAGTGTTCTTTTTTTAAAAAGAAAAAATGTGGTGTTTAAAGTTTGATGCCAGTGCCACATATTCTTAAAATGCTCATGAATTCAGAAAATTTATTTAACCTATTTGCATAGGTAACTGACAAAATGTCATTTTATCTGTCCTAACAAAAGAAATGGAAGATTTGAACATGTTTGTATTTTTCTGAAAACTAAAGGTCTTCTGTGGCATTGCTATTAAGGCATGAGATATAAAAGCTGAGATATCTAATGTTTTGAAAGCCTTTTATGGATCCTTTTCCTTTTAAAAATAAAATCAAGGAATATTGTGAAGATAAAATGACTGTTCAGGGACTGTTCTCCAGATATTTAGACTTTTGTTATCTCTTGCCAGCTGAAGGAGGAGGTAAAAAGGTGGGCAACAAGAGAAAGGGGGGAGTTATCTTGGCACTCTCCCCTTACCAGCAGTAGATCTGGTCAAGAATTTTTTGACAAAATGCTTTTTTAGTTAGAAAATTCTGATTTGTCAAAACCAAAGCTCTTGGTGGAAACACTTCAATTGCACCAAAATTTTCTGAGGTCCAAGACAGAATTTATGGTCACAGAGACAGAGACACGCCAGAATAGCCAATAGTCTGGGGACTGACTGTGATATAGTAAACATAAGTTCAAGTTCCTGCTCTGAATCACGTAAAGCAGGGACTTGAGCCTGTGTCCCACGGCCCTAACTACTGCTCTGTTGGTTATTCTGGAGTCGTTTCTCTCTCAAGGTAGCATGTGTGTGTGTGTGAAATTTTGAAACATCTCATTTTCATTTCCATGAATCTCATTCCATGAATGAGAACAAAATCTGGAACCTTGATATTCATTCATTCATTCATTCATTCATTCATTCATCCATTATGAAATGGACTTTCCACCTAGCTGTAGTACTAGGTACACCATGAAAGTTGCAGAAGTTTAGTCGATAAACTCTGGAAAAATATGCTTATTTATATCTTTTGGTTTGAAATTCTCATTAGCTCAGTCGTCTCATGAGATTTCCAGTACTGCCTACTTTTGGTATTAGTTGAACACAACTTATAGCTGGCTTTCCCTTATAGCACCTTGTAGTATGATCCCAGAAGAACATACAAATTCAGACTAGGATGGGAAACCTCAACTGAGCACCTTCCCCAGTATCGTCTTGGGAGAAGTATGCTGCTAGCAATCTTTCAAATGAAAGCTAAGCATAAGGACTGACTCTAAATATTTGTGTCCATTAAAATATCTTATAGTGCTCTCCATGAGCCTGCAAGACCTGTACTAGGCAAAGGGGGTTGCTCCATTAACAGGAGTGTTCAGCTTAGAAAAGAGATGACTAAGGGGGGTCAGAGACCTATAAAATCACAAATGGTGTGGAGAAAGTGAATAAGGAAGTGTTGTTTATCCCTTCACATAACACAAGAACCAGGGCTCAACCAATGAAATGAACAGGCAGCAGGTTTAAAACAAACATAAGAAAAGGACTTCTTCACACAATGCACAGTCAACCAATGAAACTTGTTGTCAGGGGATATTGTGAAGGCCAAGACTATAATTGGGTTCAGAAAGAATTAGATAAATTCATGGAGGATAAGTCTGTCAATGGCTATTAGCCAAGTTGATCAAGGATGCAACTCCATGTTCTGGGTATCCCAGGTCCAAAAGCTGGGACTAGACAACAAAGAATGGATCACTTGAAAATTGCCCATTCTACTCATTCCCTCTGAAGCATCTGGAACCAACCGCTTCCAGAAGACAGGATACTAGGATAGATGGACCATTGGTGTGATGCAACATGACTATTCTTATGTTTTTGTGTCAGCCGGCTTTAGCTTAGACCCAAAGAGTAGGAGCTCTTAACCCTCATATCCTGGCTACATTTTAACCTTGACACTTGTTTTCTTCCTACTTACATTTGCTATGGAGTTTGAACTGGGAAAGTTTCTCTTAACTTTCTCTTCTGAATTGTGGTGTTATATGGTTGGAGACTATTAAACTGTTTGTGCATTTCACCTCTGAAGTGGTTATCCTCCAGTGAAGTTATCTCTGTGTACAGTCGGTACGTTGGTTTGTTTGGTTTGTAAAGTGTAAAGAGAAAAAATTAGGTCAGTTGCTAATTACTTATCTCAACATTTGTGTAAGAGACTTGAGTCCTCAGTGAAAAACAACTATAAAGATCATTTCACAAATTGCCTTGCAGGTGGGCTATAGATATTCTTGTTCCATTAGCCTTTTTATTTGAAAATAATGATGAAATTTACTGATTGAAATTAAGTTGTTACTGCGAGTGGGATTCAAGCTACATTAATTGATTTATGTATGCAGAATGGCTTTTTTTTTTTTTTTTTAAGTTTCATTCTTTTTGCACCCTGACATTTTCTTCAGGGATTTGCAAAAAACAATTTTTATTTACTGATTGATTTATTAAATGTCATTTTTCTTTTCGGGGAAGGGCTGCATTTTGGGTTACGTCAGATGTGTCACATACATCCAGACAAGTTACATGATGTTTCAGCTTAGTGTGATTAATGGGTCTGTAGCTGACAGAAGACACCTGCCCCAAAAACTGGATCCAAGGAAATTTGTAAGCCCTGTCTTGCCAGGATTTTATAGTCTCTGAGATTTTCTTCTGAGATTTTATTAATTTATTTATTTAACTTAAGTTCCAGAAAAGTTTGTCTGCCTGCCTGTGCTGTCTCCCCTGAAGCTTAATCTAGCTGCAGGCTAAAATCTATTCAGATATACAACAGCACAGTATGGATCACTTAGCAAATAGGCACCTTCTTGGACATAAACTTGAAGAGTCTGAAAAGCTAGATTTTTTTTCCCTCCTGCCAAGCCAGGTGTAACAGCTAAAAAGTTAGAACAAACAAAGAGGGAGTCATTAATGAGAAGAGCTCAATAGAGAAGTGTGTCATTAAGCATATTGCTAGAAAAAGAGAGAGAAGGGGCAGCAAAGGGAGATGTACAGCGCAGACACTCCAAAAAGGTGAGAACTGTAGAATACCTCCTGAAATGGGTTTGGTACACTCAGAAGTGGCACTTATGTTCAGTTCTCACATGTAATAAAGCATGGAAGGGGAAATGCTTGCCTCAAACAAATTAGGTGATGTTTTGGGAACTGCAACAATGAATGTCCATGCTCAGGGAAGGGCTGACGGGGAAAGATTCGGCAAGCCTGGTCATATAGAGAGCCACTGGCAACCCAAACCCTGTCTATCCCGGCATTGTCTTTGCATGCCTTCTATCATGGGTAGCTCATCTAGCTGATTGCCCCGTTGCCATGGGCCGCCTCTACCACATACTTACTGATCATTCACATACACACACACACCCTTGCCTGATGCTGGGCTCTACGGTGGCTTTAACACAGAAAGCTTCTGCATTAACTTGAAGCAATTCACTGCATGTGCCCTGTGAGCACACTGCTCAGATCAGCAGCTCTTTGACACTGAACCATCTTCTGCTGGCCTTGTCGCCATCACATGGCTCTGAGCTCATATATTGGTCTCACAGAGGAACTGACCCTAGTGAGTGGGATGCTGCTGTTGCATCTGAGATTCCCTGGGACTCCCTGAACCCCTTATAGCAACAAAAAGTGAATTAATAACCCAATGATCATTTAAACATTTCTGCTGTCAAGGCACAGCTCGCTCTTTCCCCCCTTCCAAAGGCAGGTGCTTTGTTGTGTACTTTAGAGGTTGCTGTGTACCATCGGATGATTGATTGCATGGATGCAGGGGTTGTGCGGTTTGCATAAGCTGAGACAATTGTTCATTATTGTCTTATATTTGCAATGCATTGACTTTCTGGGTTATGGTATAGGACAGCAGAGAGAAATCGCCTCTCTCTTTAAAAAAAAAAAAAAGAGTTAGGCAGCAAATTTGCTCCATCAGTGTAGCCACAGCCTTAGTTTAGGATCGAGTTACATTTTAGTCGATTGACCAACTCATCTATTCATTAGTAATCTCTTGATTTAGATTAATCTGATTTATGATCACTTAAAATCTTGCTGTAGTCAATTAACTTATTCGTTTGTTTTATCTAAAATAGAGCATGTGGATTGAGTGTGTATAAAAACTTCGCTTGGAGTGACAGAGGTGGCGAGTATCAATTTCTTTGATAAATTGACAGAGAAATGTAAATGAGCTTGCAGTGTGCAGAGTACAGCACTGAGCACTGCGAGACAGCAGTTCCCGGGGTTGCATCTGGGGCTGAGGGTGTTTGCTGAGGGTCAATCTCTTGAGTGGCTGGTTTCACTGGGCCAGGGACTGATTACTCGCAAGAGACTGGGTGTGGGCTGACCCACGAGTGGGTTGTTCACACAGCAAAGTGGAGTAAGTTGGGGTCCAGGACTGAGAAATAGGGGTGACAAAGCTACACGCCAGTCCAGATTGCAGGGAGGGAACGTCATACATATTTACTTGAATATCTGACATTTTGGGTTATGAAAAAACAGTTCCAAATATATATGATGCTATTAAGCTATTCTTAAATCATTATTTGCGTGGGAGAGTATTCACCTGACAGTGCAGAGCTTACAAAGGACCCTAATGGGTTAAATAGTGCTCAGGGGCTAGTGTGAACTGTCTGGGTTATGGTGAGCTTCTTTTATATGAACTTCTTTATGGGATAGTGTTCTAAAAAATGTTAGAGCTGAATTGTCTCTTATATTGGGCAACCTGGCATTTAGCAACTGCCTGCTTGCTCTTACCGGTGCTATCAAGAGAGCTCTTACAAACATAGCACTTTCTGTTTGAAGAGGGTTAGTTTTGTTGCATAGGGGTTTTCACATTTTGCCTGGGTCTAGACATTCATTTGGCAACCATTACTGCATTATCTGAGTCATTCAAAAGGATTTTGTGTTTGTTTCCAGGGGAGTATTCCCAGGCTGTTCTAATGTCCTTGTGGGAAGACGATCCAAAACCAGACAGGTCACCTTTACTTTGAAAGTGACCTAGAACATTGTAATATAGACACTTCCTCCATTAACGGAATTGGTTTGCCTGTTAAATTAGCTGTTGACCTAACTATGGCACTCTGGGACAAATTCTTTTAACAGCCCATAGCTAGGTCAATCTAATTTTTAAGTGTAGACCAGGACTTATTCTGAATCCTTTGGTGCAGGGAAGGTATTGCTAATAAAGCCTTTGGCGTTTCACTTGCAGCATCCCTGTGGATTGTAGCAGCCTTAGTGGGTCTTATGACAAGCTGACTTTGAGTTAGTCCTGGCTTGCTCTGCTAAAGAGTATATACATAAAGAGTGCAGAGAGGGCTAACAGAGAGTGAACCACCGGAGTATTATATGGTGAATTCTACCTGAATGCACAGACTGCCCTAGGTTCCCTGAAAACTCAGTGCAGCTTTGCTCAAAGGTCTGCAAACCTCAATGGCCCTTTTATGAACATGAAGTGAATTTTATGTTATAAAGAAATCTAAAGTGAGTTGAATTTTACTTTGTTTTCTGTTCCATTTTGAAAGCATTTCAGGGCTCAAGCAGTTAGACCAGCATTTTCAAGAACCCCAGACCTCATCAGCAATAAAAAATTAGATGAAACAAAAAAACCTATAAGAAAAAAAGATCTTTCTAGGCCAACTTACCTTAGCATTGTGAATCCTAATTTTGCACATTCTTTTAAGTTTTCCATGAAAAGCCACATTTTCTTTCACATATTGCAAATTCTTCAGTGTGTTTCAGTTCTTTTCAGCACAGCTTAAAAATAATTAAATTGGTGCTCTAATGAAATCACTTCCTGATTGCTGATCAATCAACAACAATATGCAGCCTTTCCTTGTATCCTCTATTTAACTCAACTTCTGTCAAAATAATAAAATCTGTTCCTTGTGCACCTCCAATTTACTCTAGTTAATGGTGCCTTAGTTGTTTCTGGAATCATTCTTCAAAGATGATTTTTAGTGACATCTGTATAGGCCTAAAGTCCTGAGTTGCCTTCTAAATTATATCCACTTGTGCCCAGGGATTTAATTAGGAATTTCAAAATGCAGAAGTAGGAAGGCGAGCTTTAGAAGATTCAGCTCAAGGGTAGTTGTGTTTTTTTTCTTCTTCTTCTTTCTTTTGCTCAGTAGCCATGCTACTAGAGAACAAGAGGCTGTTCATTAATAAATTGTAAATGGGTTAAATAGATTCCATATGATGGGATTTTTGAAGGCAAATGCGGATGAGGGTGATAGATAATGGGATTCAATGGGGATGGTCCATTCCAATTACAAGCTCTTATTTTAGGATCCATTTAAATCCAAAGCCTAAACATATTTCAAGACTGAAAGAGGACAGAAGTCCTTAACCCTGGGCTTTTTATTTTACATTTTTAATTGGAAACGTCCAAAACACACATACACCATCCCATTTTAACAGGTTTTGACTAAGAACCACCTTGGCAGGGTTTACCTCACTTAAACAATGCAAACTTCCCCTATAAATTGGTGCTCTAGTGGTCCATTCCAATTACAAACACATTTTGGACATTGTTATGCATTTAAACTAGTCCGAACGCCTATCATCCTATAAATTCAGCTACAACTATTGGCCAAATTTAGACCTCTTTAAGTGTCTGCAATTTTATTAAAGGACCAGGATTGGGTTGTCAATCAGTACAGTAATTTTTCACTTAGCAAAACCAACCCTCATAAGAATAAAACCGTTCAAACACTGGGCATACACTGTACAGATATCTGACACCATCATAGGTTATGCATCTGCTTTAATGGCTCCCTTTGTCCTCATACACACATACTCAGACTGCACACTGTCCAGAATTGATAAAAAAATTCCAGGATTAAGAGGAGAAAGTTCTTAACATTTCTCATGAAATCATTGTTGCTGGAGAAACTACTATGTTGGTGTTTGCCTGATGAGAAAATCTGTCTCTTTGTATCTGAGCAATTGAAGGTTGGGACTACTCATACTGGTGGCAAAGGTTTTATTTATTACCCACACTGTATGGTATTAAATGACAACGGTTGCTTGAAGGAATCTTGTTTGTATGTGTGGGATGGAAGGATTGGTTTGTGCCAGTTGTATCCTAGTGATACCACAAAGTTAGGGTGTCATTATAGCACTGTTTTCACATGTAACAAGCATTTGTTTTTCATCTGAACAACACTTCATCTGAACGACCTGAAGGAAATTATGGCTGTTCTAGGGATATTTTCTATCTCTCGTTATGCCAGGTTGGAAATAAATTGGGAGTTAGCTCTGGGTAACTGTACTGTCCACCTTGAAATCACCTCTGATCCCTTCATGTACAAGCCTATCATTTATTGTGACCCACCACATCAACCACTCCTGTCACAGGAAGTCACAAGTTTGATTTAGTGACTCTCACCAGAGCAAATTTAATACTATCCAGAATGACAGAAGTAATTTGATTTATTTCATCTTCAAGTTACTGCTCCCTTCCCCCACTGCAAGTCTGACTCCGAACACCTGCTAGGCAAGAATTGTAGCTTCTTTTAGTGTGTTAGTAATTATCTGGCTCTGTTCAACAAAGTACTTGAGGAGATCAGTATATTTTTCACTTCTAGATTTAAAAGGATTTGTCTACATGATATGGCAATGCACATCAGAGTAGTGTGAATTCTAAAGTACAATAACGAATCTGTGGTGTGCACTAAAAGTTCTCTAATGTCCTTCTGTTAATGCAAACTAGGGTACTTTTAGTGCACACCAACAGGTTCTATATGGGCTACTTAGTATGCAACAGGTTGGTCCATTTTAAAATTCACTCTAATGCACTTGCTGTACCATGTAGACAAGCTCAAAGTATTCAGCTACTCTAGCTGATAGATAACTGAATCCTTTGAATAAGGATAAGTGCAAAATATAGGGGGAAAAATACAACTAATACTAATAATTTTGGGTTCTTTTTTGGGTAAGGTGGGAGGAGGGAGACCAAAACTCAAATAGCTTAAAGGGGCCTGACTTTCAGAAGATGCTGGATACCTATCCTCAGAAAACAAGGGCCCATTAAGGTGTCTCAAATTAGGCATCCAGAATCACTAGCCACTCTTGGAAAAATTGGACCCCGGACTTTAGCGCTTTCCAGTGGGTCAAAATCAATTGACTTCAATTGATGAAAGTAATCCAACCTTTCCAAGTCCAAGTTGCATGTGCTTAGGTCTGACTTTAACCCAAATGTTTTATTTAACTAAAGTGTAATTTAACTTTGCGGTGCCAAATTCCCTCCGATTCTCTAGTTTAATTTGGTTCTGATTTGTTTTGAATAAACAGCATTAAAAAAAAAAGCAAGAAAGACTATTTTGAATATGGACCTCTAGTTTCTATTCCCCCATCCGCTGCTCCTGCTCATATATTCCTTAACTGAAAGTGAAGACAACCATATCCCCTCCAGCATTTTTATATATGGCATTGAATGATGTATGTGATATGTAGCTGCTGGAGAGATTATAATAGAAAAGTAACATAGCTTAAAGAAAAAATTGCTTTGGATTTTCAGAACTTCAGCTTTACAAAATTTTACCTAACTCAGTTGAACCCTGCTCTGTAACATGAAGTAGGAGTTTCACCCATGAAACTGAGAACAGAGATAGATCCTATGGCTCTAATCTAATGTAACGTAGAAAGTTTCCCATTGACTTCAGTGCGGGTTGGATAAAGCAATGTACATTCAAGATAATGCAGCTCTTACTCTTGAAAGTACTCCCATTTAACAAAATGTATACAGGATTGCATACATATCTAATATAGATATTGAACTATAAACAAACAGGAATACGTTAATATTTTATGTGCTATTGATTTGAAAGCATCATACATTGTATTGTCTTAACTATGTATTTTGCTTAGGTGAGATACTTTACTGAAGGGATACTGTCTTTTAAATATTGTGGGCCAGAATTTTAAATTTAGATCCAAACTTCTACAAGCAGTGGCCAGGTTTATGCATTCAAACTGGATAACTGTACATTCAAATGAATGAAACTACTGAGTGGTAGCCATGGTTATCCAATTTGCAGTTGGACATGCAAATTAGATACCCAAATGCCTGCCTAACTTGTATGAAAACTTAGTCCATGCAGTAAACACAAACATATGTTCCTCAGTGGGCTTGTGTGGATACAACTGTGAGCTAATCTGACTTGCTATACTATGTCTATTGGAAGCCTCCTTCTAAAGGAACAGGCTATATGATTTGTTTAGCCGCAATCTGTGCAGCTGGCCTTTTCTTCGCAACACTTTATTAATCATTAGGACCTGTAAAATGTAATATTGATTCTTAGAATTAAGTGCATTTAACAAGTCTTTTATCTTCTAAGGTGCATTACATCGTTTTTATGTGGTGCTGTAATACAGCAAAGAAAGCTGAGCTAAGGTTTCAAGCAATAATAGATGACCTGGAATACTTGTATCAGTGGCAATTCAATTGTTTTTCCCCTCTACACTTCTGTGTATAATGTTCAGATAAGTCAGCAGCCTGGGTACTTCCCTCAAAACAAGCTTGGATAGCAGCCACCCAATGTCATATTGTGTTGTGCATTATTTCTCCAGAAAGGCACATTGGACTGGAAGCATGTTACTGTCCAGCTAAAAATATTGGCAGTTCGTTTTGTCAGATGCTTCTGGAAAGTCTTCAAATGACACTAAGGGCCAACACACTGAGAAGAGGAACAGCAGCCAACCATACTCAAAACATCTAGTAAAACATGTGGGGCTATGAAGTGATAGAATTGGTCTGGCAGGGGGCTTATCATTTTGTTCCTATAGGACCTGAAAGAACTTAGCAGGTGGTAAAACTTGGAAAGTGGGTTGTGGAAAAGTCACATGAGCCAAATCTTATGTGGTATTGAAAATCTGGAATAATTCCATATAATAGTATCACTATTGCAAACATTACTGTGTTGCCAAAAATTAAGAAGAAATAACTGCTAAGAAAATGATCAGTGCAAATATTCTTCCCTAAATGTTGTCAGTGTTCTTGCCTTTTGTGGCAGATACATAATGGATGTTGCCTATTTTTTTTTAAACGGGGGGAAAGGTGGCACTAGTCTGAGACTCTCTCCTCCCACATTTAAAGGTCACCTTCAGAAGGCTCTTGGTGCTTGTACTTTACGTCATCAGAATGACTGGGTATCAGGAAGTAATAATTTCCGCAAGGTGCTTACAATGTGGTTACTATTATGCACAGTGAGCTAAGTGCATCACAGAGGAGCTTCTCTTTCCTCCCATGAGAGCACATAGTACAAACTATTACCAGAAGCAGATAATAAAAACAAAACTTTTGTCCAAACCACCCTCCCATTTTGCACGTAAAACTGAAGCAAAAAGAGGGCATTGGGTTAAGGCCAAGATGAAAATCAGGCCTTTTGTCTGCTTTGATCTGGCATTTGCTATATATCTAAGACTTAAATCACTCAAATGGAAGATAATGTTTTTCACAAAGGGCTAAAGATTTAAAAAGCTGCATCTTACTTTGGAAAACCTGATGCCCACCTTTAACAGTTTTTTTTTCATTCTCTTAGTTGTATTTTGAGTCTGACTTTCAAGTAAACCCTGCTTCAAATTTATCAACTTTTGTCTGACTGCGTTTTACAGGCACTACTTAAACAATAATTCACTGGAGTCATCACAGGATGCCATTTTCCTAGAAGATTTTTTAATCTCTAATCTGGATTTAATTAATTTTAAAAAGGTGTGTTTTTTTAAACAGTCCTTCTGCCAAGAGGAAAATCCAAAGAATAAAAGACTCAACCTTAAGGTGATGGATTTTTTGGTGTAAAATATTGCACAAAGGAGGTTATTAATGTTTGATGTTTTAAGTTTTCTGCACTCTGTGTGTCTGGAATTTTTTGACTCTTTAATCTCTACTGTATCATTTCTTTTAAACTTTATACTCTGTGCTGCACCTTTTGCATCAAATAGCACATAGGTGCAAAAAAAATTCTTGACTCTCAGATACTTTGCAGCAGAATAAAATTGTGAGACAAAGAATAAAGCAAAGAGGTGTACAGAAGGTGTGGGTTTATTGTTTTTGTGTTTTGGGGTTCTTTTTTGTTAAGGTGGGAAGTCTGAGAAAAAAGAAAGAAGCCCTAATGAGAAGGATGGTGAAGGTCTGGTGACCACCATTTAAAAAAATAAATAAAAGCCATACAAGTGTATCTGAGATACCATAGTTACTTACTATTCTGAGTATCTCTGGTATTACACAGTGGTAGTCAGTAGGGCTAGAGGGTATCTGCCTAGCTATCATCACTGGGGGATGACACCTGTCTTGAAAGCTTTATGAAGTTCTCAGATGCCACCCCCATAGACTCCTGCTTGGTAAAAGTCCAGGATAAGCTCCCCTGAAAGGCTATCTAACAGTCACAATCCTGAGAGAAGCTGGACCCACTTTTTAGCCAATATAAGCTAAAGGTATAGGTCTTAAACTCATGAAAACTGCAAGTGGTCTTTCGTGCTGTGATATGAAACCAAATGAAATCATCCAAGTCTGGCTTTGAAGCTGTTGGCACAGTCCTGGCGTGCCTCCACACTGTGGTAAGTGCAGCTGAGAAAGGGGCAGCAGGGGAGGTGAAGGTGACTTGAAGCCACCTTTTTGCCCCCCTCATCCCACAACTGTGTTAAATGATAAGAACATTATGGGTCCTTTACTTTACATCCAGTTCCCTATGATTGCAGGGAGCCATCCTAGCACCTGGAGAGTAGGGGAGGCAGGGAAGCAATGGCCACAGTCCCTTTCTCTGACTCCCCCCACCAATGTTCCAAGACAGGTGGGGTAGAAATGGCACATTGGGGCTGTTGTTTGGTTACCTCCCTTTTGAGGAGAATGTTTGCACTATCGCCAAAATGCAAAACAACCAAAGCATAGCTGTGAAATGCTCCCCCTCCTTTCCCCCTGGAGTTCATTTGAATCCAAAACTCAAAATGAAACTCAAGATGTTTGAAACCCAGAGTTCAACCCAAGAAAAAATGTTCACAGGAATTCCTACAAAACAGCTGTTGCCTCAATGGAATATTTCATTTTTATGATGTGTATTTTAAACCACCTTACTGCTCAAATATAAAAAAACATCATAAACACGTCTCATGCTTGCTAATTTAATAACTAAAGCAGTTGTTGGTAACCTCTGTTCTAAATTAAACATCTTCACCTATTAAGAGGAGAATCTGAACTGTCTCTTGCAAATAACCTTAAAGAGCCCGGAACCAAAGTAATACTGTTGGAGATTCTTATTTAGAGATCTAATTATTGCATGAGAAAGGAAAGATGAGTCATATGGATTATGAAGTTGAACGTGTTAGTATGAACTCCAAGATGAAAATATCAGTTGAGGGAACTAGAATTTTTAATTGTGCCTTTTATCACCCTGCAGGCTCATTAAAGAAACCTTGCAGCAATCATGCAAATTAAAAAAAACAAAAACAAAAAACCTATTTTGGAGACATTTGCTTATAAAGCGCTGCAATAAAGCAGCAAAAGAATGAGAATAGGCTAGAATAATTTCCCTCTCTGGTGTAGGGAATATGTGTAGGTAAATATTTCACTGGATTTATATCACTTTTATTTCTGAATATCTTTTTAAGCCTAAATGTATCACAAAGAGAGAAAATGAAGGATATATTTTTGGCTGGGTTTTTGCACCTAGAGTGAGAATTGGTCCACAAACTGGAAGAATTTTCAAATGGTTGTATTAAAGCTGACACCAAAATTGCCTTGCTTGGAAAAATGTGTCAAGAATAGTCATGGTAATAGAAGGGCAGTCTAATAACACATACATACGTACATTAAAGAAATAGTGCATGAAGCAAAAAAGAACAAAGGAGCTTTTGCTCCTCCTGGATTTAAGAATGTGCTTAAATTAGGAAGCCACTAAAAAGCATGGGCTTGTCAGATAGTTGTTCTTGCAGAGTGTGGCGTTCCCTTGAGAATATTTTTCTCTTAGAGGAAAAAGGTTAGAACACCAGGAACAGACTATGAGAAAGTTGCAACAGGAGAGAAAACACTGATTCTGAAAATGCTCCATCCTGCACAATGCTGCGTTGTTGGGTGCGCTCAACTCTTACTGGTTTCAATGGGAAACAAAGTTACAGAGGGAGGTCTTGCGGAAACGCTTGGCACCTTCCACGGTGGAGCCATGCTTTCAATGAGCGTGGAGCAGATCTTAAACCATAGGCCAGAGGTTCCCAAACTTTTTTTGCTGAGCCCTATTTGGAGACTCGTGTTTGCCAACTTTGTAATATTTAAAAAACCGACACTCTAGGAGGAGTGCTGGAACCTCCCTGGCCCCACCTCTTCCCTGGAAGCCCTAACTCCTCTTTGCTCCTCTTGACCTCTCCCTTCGACTCTGTCAGGGGAGGCTCACCTGCAGAGCCATGGCTGGGAGCTGCAGCCACCCAACGCAGACCAGAGATGGCCGCAGCTAAGTAGGGACTGACCCAGCACCTCCCTGCCTCCCCCACTCATGGTAACTCTAACAGTAGATATGACCAGGCACAGTCAGGTCCCCTTTTTGACTGAACTTTCCAGTCAGAAACCAGGCACCTGGCCACGCTACCCTAGGCATGCCCTCCTCTTTGTAAAGGGGTTGTGGAGGTTTGAGGGACCATGTGGCAGATGAGGAAGGCAGTGGTCATGTGGTCTGGGCTGCAAGGACCTGACTGTTTGCCTGTCTCATTCCCCACACCACTGCACTGGGGGAAATGAATAGGGCCATGCTGAAGAACTGGGGTCAAGAGGGGCACAAAAGACTGCATCCTGTGAATAGTGTCTCCACCTGCCGTATATAGCCCTCTCCTGCCCCTGCCCCGTCTGCCTCCATTGCGCAGTCTGGTAGGAGAAGCAGGTGGGGTTCCGGGGCCATGCTGAAGGGCCAGAGTCAGGAGGGGGTCTGCCCTGCATGGAACGGAGGGTGAAGGGAGCTGTCTTAGACCCATCCAGGTACTGGATGTATACCAGAGGAACTATACAACTCCACAATTGTTCTAGAAACCTGATGTATATGGACTTTTAAATCATTTGTATGATCTGATTGCTTTAAGCCTTTAACACTTCTCTTATTGTTTGTTTTTCTTTTATTAATAAACCTTTACTTTTAGTTACTAAAGGATTGGCTGGCAGCGTGGTATTTTGGGTAAGATCCAAACTTATAGTGAACTGGTACTGTGGCTGGTCCTTTCGGATCAGAGGGAATCTTTTAGTAAAGAGCATAGAGTTTAAACAACTGGTCTCTTTACTGGACCTAGTGTCAGTTTGGGGAGCCAGAGACTGAAATGCAGTAAAGGGGGCTGTGTATATTTGCACAGTGGCTTCTTGATAACCAGAGTGGGGGAATCAGAAGCACTGTTTGTGGCTGGTTGGGAAGTCTGACTGCAGTGTCACCCACCAGTGCTGGGAGAATTCGCTCTCCTTTTACAGTCTGCCCTGACCCTGGCATTATCAGTGGGCTACCCTGGGCACGGACGGGTTACAGGAGCTGTACCCCTGATCTGCAGAATCCCTGCCAGCCTCCACAGCAGAGGAGGTTAGCTGCCAGTTGGTGGCAGCTGTGGCAGTGGGATGGGTAGGGAGTCTGGTCCTGGCAGCTGAAACTACCTGCCTGGAGCCCTGCCAGTCTCCCCTGACAGACAGAGGCCCCTCCTGACACCAGAGCATCAGCGTGCCCTGTCAGGTCCTCATGCCCCCTCACCCTGCTAGCTTCGGTGTGCCCCGCAGTTTGAAAACCTCTGCTTTAGGCAAAATGCTAATGAAGAATGCTAGCCTCAGATGTAGGAGTGTGCATTTACCAGGACTATACATACAGATCAGGTAGCTGCACATACCAATGAACAGTTACATGGATATGCACGCACAGTGACCTGATTAACTGTAGCCAAACATTGCAACTGCATGTAAACTAGGCATATTTTGGACACTTTTGGACACTCAGTGCACTGTTTCAGGATGATCCAATCATTGAATCTGATGGGCTTTTAGCTTCCTGGGGCTGGGCAAAGCTAGACACCAGCCCTGACATTGGGTCTCTAGGCATATATTCCAGATGCAGACCTTGTATATGGGACCAATATAAATTGGCAGTGGGAAATCCCTGATGAAATTTTCTAGGCCCTAAAATTAAAGGTCATCTTCCTCAAGGCTTCCCAGTAGTTCTTGCATACATCCCAAAATCTCATTCATAGTGTTAGCCTGCTGGTTTATAGTTTACTTCTTCAGGGATATTATACAATAGTAAAAGCCAACAGCCAGCCAGACTTTGCACAGGATTCTAAAACACCATTTCTTTTTACTTAGTAGCATGAGAAATACATAACTCTGTACAAATAATAAATATACCTATATGCATTTACAGCTTCAGGTTCCTTACCATTCTGGAGAGGTTTTTTTTAGGTTTGGACTCATTTCTCCAGGGTGCCTAGGAATCTTCCCCTACAACTCATGACTTCTCTTATGAATCATGGAGTCTTTTCAGCTCAGTTAGCTTTCTCTGACTTTGGTTGGTTCTGCAGTTAAAGTGGCCATGCCTCCCATCTGCCTGCCCCCCATGAAAACCTGCTGACGTATTTCCTTCCCCTGCCCAAAGATCCCTGTTCTTGTGTCAATGAGTTTCTATGGTTTATAAGTTCCACTGAGACATCTGGTTCATCTGTTCTGCTTCTGGTGTTTATCCATCCCCATGGAGAAACAGTTTCTCCCAGTTCCAGCCAAGCATATCTCCTTAGCATAGCAGTTGTTTGGTCCAGAGCATTCATTAAGGTTAAAGTGTTTCCATTGTATTTGGTATGGGAGAGACATGCTATAGGCACAAACAAATGGTGGATTCCACACCCATATAGAGGCTGATATTTTCAGAATAACTTCATAACATCAGCCAGAATTTATATGAGATATATAGCCAGATTCCCCAGGTCATCACATCTGCCATCCTGAAAATCAGACCATAAAGAAAAGATCACACTTCCTCATGAAGTCATGAGTATATTCTTTTCTTGACATGCATATAAGCTCTGTTAATATAAATGAGTGTGGCAGTGGCATGGAGGTAGGAATGAAGTTTTAGACAGATATCTGGTTGAAAATAAGGGCTGGATAGAGAAGTCTAAAAGTGTTTTTGCTAATATATCCTGATAATTCAGTAAATCTGTATTGTAGTGCATTTCATATTGACTATTTACAATACCACCAGTTTAAACCGGTGGCACTGCACATGCACTGTAAGCAACAGACACAAGTGGCTGGGAGGCTTAGCATTTGTTCAAAGAGAAAAATACAGGCAGAAGGATTTGAAAAGGGGGTGTGATGGCACCAAAACATGGGCTGAAATACAAACTCTGCTCATACAGAGTGTGTCACAGGAAAGTTGAAATAAATATGTCTGCCAATCAGTATTTGTCTGACACACTCACTAACTTCAATCTAAAGCAGGAAAAGCAATACCAGGGAGAAGGATGCCCAACTTCAGTAAAGCAGGCAGAAAATTCTTCTTGAAAATTTGTTCTGCCAGCTGTATCCTATGAGCAGGAAGAGTGTTTGCAACATGGGATTTGCAGGCTAAGAGAGAAAGGTGAAGGATCAATCAGAGAACTATCCTCTCTCACATGGTAGTGGATTGGGCTATTGACAGATAAATGGAATTTTCTACTCGGCAGGCTTACAGCCACATCCTCCAACACCCATACATTTTCATTTCTAACACAATCTTTTTTTAAAAAAACCCAACACTACAAAGAGACCTTTAAAACTTATCAAGGCCTATTATATCCCAAGTCTGAGCTTTCAGGCTTTACTAGTATTTTTTAATTAGCCCTATACAAATTGGGGCCAAAATTTCTTATGTGTATGAAAGATTTTTTTTAACCATCAAGTAACTAAAAATGGCTGAAATATCAAATATTCTAAAATGGGGGGGAGGGAAGAGGGGATCCTTAGCTAAGGGCAAACATGTAATACTCAGTCCCAAAAGGAAATGCTCCAGAAGGTCATGAGCATTTGAAAATAGGTTGGCAGTACAGAAATTGGTTTGTTACCTTCTAGGGATACCATCAACATAAAATCTAGTCAATTTCATAAATGTTAAAAAGCTCCAGCTCTTGTCCGCAGGTAACGTTGTCTGAAAACAACAGGAGGGAGGGAACAGGGGAATTCATGATTTCCTTTTTTATTTTGTTGTTGTTGAAATCCAAAATTTCAATGAAAATTATCATTGTTGAAAAACCTCTACCAGCTCTACCCTGAGTAAAATAATGCATGTGCAATAGCTTCCAAATTTCTAAACTCTTGTGATTTTTATCCCCTTTCCATCTCTCCTATTGCTGTTTGAAATACCGACACAAATGACAGAAAAGGCTTCAATCTTGGACGTGGATTCACAAAGGCAGATTCCTGTTCCTGCACGGGACTCCCCATTCCAATCTACTTCAATGTGATTCCATCTAGGTGCAGTGGTCTGCTCTCATGGCTTCATTTGCTGGTCAGAGACTAACTTTCTGTATGAAGAAATCAGAGGAAATGACTCTACCCAATATATTCTCAAACATATGATGTAACTTGTGAAAATAGAGGGAAAATATTTTCTTCTAATGTCCTAGCCCTAACCCTAATTTTGCTACTTACAAGAATAGTAGAAAATAATCTTCAGGGAGAGAGCTGATGCTTGCACAGTTAATTGTGTCCCTTGGCATCATTTTAGCTATTGTGCAGACTCTAATGGAGATAAATATGAAGACATTTCCAAAGACTTGCATTCTGGAATAGATTGCCAATTCCATACTTGCTCAGCTTCATTCTTTTTCACTTGCTGCATGGGATATTAAGGTTCTGTAACATTTCTCTCTGAGAACTAAAAAAATAAAGTCCTTCAATTATTGTTTATATTGGTATTCCAGTTGCAGCCACCATATGCTAGGTACTATCCTCAAGCGCACACGGACAGCTTCTGCCCCCAGAGCTATCCCCGAAATACACTTGCTCAGCTACAGAGGCATATTGATTCTCTGTAACTAATATTACCCAGGCTCTGCTCATTCTAGCACTAGGCTAGACCTGCTTTGGGATATTGATGCTGTTGCTATGCAGTGTCTCCACAGTCTCCCCTCCCCACCATCTACAGAGATGTGCCAGGATAACTTGAGATTGAACTGGCTGGTAGCATGTGTTATCAGCATTCTGCTCTATATACAAAGTGAGGAAGCTTGCTTTTCAGTATGACATGACCGTTTCCTTTCCCCCTCTCATATGCCAGGCACCTATAAGCAACACAGGTATTTCAGAATTATAGTTTCAAGACAGAAAATAGGAGACTCTCTGTCTAGCATAAGTCTCTCCTTTCTCAACACATTGTTTGGCTGACATGGCTTGATGCAAAAGAAGTTGCAGGTATTTTTAATTGATGCAAAAGTGCAGTACAGGCTTTCATATACGGGAAGTAATCACATTAAATGAGTGGAGAACAAACTGGCTATCATGGCCAATTCATTCATCCACAGGCATGCAAGCCCTCTTGCATTGGTTTCCAATTGTGCTTAAATAATTCTGAAAAGCTCTTGGGTAGGGGAAGAGAGAAGATCTTGGGGAAGCTTATGTGCCAATAAGGTATGAAGGAAAAGTCACAGGTGCCAATTTTATCCCCACACCTGTAGAAACGCAGAGAACACCGATGAGCTTGTATACACATGGATTAGGACGGCCTGAAGCTCCGAACCACCTGGTCTAGAAAACAAGCAAGAACACTCAGAAGAAATTAGGGAATTATTTAATTGATGCCATGCTTTCTGGGTTAGCTTATCGCTGTGAATCAGACAGAGTACATGGTTAATTAGTATTTAGAGTTGAGTTACAATGACAATGCTAATTTTGTGGAAAAGTTTGTTTCTGACTTGAGATATGCTAATTCTGGTATTAGCTATATAACAGCTATCAAGTGCTATTCTGCATCATGACCTAAGTATGTGCTTCACTTTAAACCCACGTATAGTCCCGCTGATTTTCATAGGACAATTCACATACAGCTTCTATTTATGGAAGATGCTTTGTCCACAAATACAGATTTCAGGTGGTAATGGACAGCTGGGTTCTAAGGTTTCTAAGATACTTTCTGCCTCAGAGTATATACCGTGTGTCCTATGTGTGAAGTATAAAGGAGCCAATATAAACTTAACTAAAAATATAATCAAACAAATGAAAGTTCTGCGTGCAAGTAATATTAGAGAGTTATGTTGTGAACTCATTACTTATGATAACAAGTAGGTATATTCCTACCCTTGAGGATGTCTGCATAAGGAGGTGCACAATGTACCACACCAACTGCACTTGATATTTAGTCATTTCTACTCCTGAATGGAAGGAAGAACAACATGGCAGTCCTAGACATAAAAGCAGAGATGCTTTAGATAATGTGAATATTTATAAAGGCAATATATGGCCCATTTTACCAAATCTATCTGCCATCTTCAGAAATATGATTCCCCCACTGCGTTCAGGAGAAGTATAATATTTCTACACAATAAACCTTCTCTTCTTATATACCTGAGTAATTTTAAAAAAAATCTAAAACGGATCGGTCTCAATCCTGGAATCCTGTCTGTGCAGGTGCAATAAGAACACACAAAATATGCACCTATATTTCTATTCGAGGTGCCCAAATTGTTGTACTTGCACGTCTCATGTTTGTCTGCAAAAGGGAGGTCTGCATAGTTATGTTACATTCTCATAGGCAAATATGAGACTTCATCATTTAATAAAGAAGTTGCAGGTACATTGAATTGATGCAACAGCAGCTGAATGTTTTTCTTGAGTTTCTTTTCCCATAGTGTGGACCACTGAGTTCCCTTACGGAATAGAAAGTCATTCTGTTTAGTAAAAAGAATGCAGAACTTAGTGATCAAATGCTAAAGTTGCTATAAGAATGCTCATAGCTGGCCTCTGGGCTTTGACATCAACAGCTATGCCCCCTATGTTCCATTTTTAGCAATAGAGAAGAATTTTGAACAAGTGAAAGAACAAACCATCCATCAACTATAAATAACATCTCCCCACCACCACTACCACCACAAAATAAATAAATAAAATAAAAATAAAAAAGGAAAGGAAATAAATTAATACCTTATTAAACCATGCTGCTTCTCCCATTCAGTCTTTTTCTGAGAAAGGCTTGAATGGGAGTAGCACAGAGCCCTATCCATGCAAAATTTTTGAAAGTATGCAGGAATAAGGTGTAGGAAAACATTCTGAAGATGTAAGATAGAAATATATAAATGAACGCATTGAAGTTGAATGAAATACAATAGAGCATACATGGCATAAGCTTAAATAACAATAACATGTACTCATTGCATTTAGTGTGGAAGTTCTCATTATCTTAGTTCAGTTGATGATTTCAATGATAACTAGTTTTCTTTGCAAGCCACCCTTACCTTTTCTCTGTTACTGAGGCCTGCTGCATTCCAGGCTGGTCCCCAGTGTAATTTACCAAAGCCTGGGGGCTGCTCTAATTTACACTTGGTTACCCACAGATTCAGCAGGCCATTCCAGCAGAGAGGAACCAAGAGGATATGGTGTAAGCCAGCAGCATCTGATCTTTACCTGGACATTCTCCATAATCAGGGAGCTGGCTGAGAATATATGCAGTGACACCGATTACATGTGGACCGTGGAAGGATTAGATTTTTATCAGTAAATGTTAAAAAACATCAATTTCACTGTACATACACAAAGAGATGAAAAATATTTTTATTGATAATAACCAAAATTTAAGGACAGGCAAAGTAAGAAAAATGCTGTTTGATAACTTTTTTTAGTTTGATTTAGGGCTAAAATATTGACATTTGATGTTGACAGTTTGTGTTTTAACCATTATAAAGTTTAACTTTTTTAATCTCAATATTTACTGACATTAAATAATTATTCAATGATCTCCACCATTGTTTGAGCTCCTGTGATTTTGCATAACTGTGAACATTTAAATGGATAACATAAAAAAATACTTAAAAATAAACACTGATATTATCTGTCAAAATTATTTTAAAAAAAATCAAATTCTGCCATGCCTAATTCTATGCCACCTTGGAATTCCCCATATACAAGGACAATCCTCAGCATGCCAGTTAATTTCCATTTGTTCTGCAGCAGTACAGCACACCCAGGATTAAGATTCAGTATATCTTTTGTAAGAATATCTGAAAATAATTTCTCCGGAGATTCATTGAATCCAGCTCCCTGAGAGCCCTCATTTGTCCTGAGAATGAGTTCTAGTGCAACAAGTGAATTTACTAAACTTCAGCCTCCTCCTTGCTTTGGTGCTATTTTATTAGTTTACAAGAGTAGTCTTTGTCTTTTCAAAGCTCATTCCACACAAAAAACAATTCATGCTACAGCAGGTTTATAGACGAACAGTTTCCAGATGACTACAGTCATACCTCTGAAAGTCTGAACAAAATAACATATATTTGTGAAAATGATAGTTACATCAGCCTCCCCCTCCATTTGGAGCTAATTGGAAATCCTATCTTGCCAGGTCTCTGGCCTCATCAATAGCCAGGGCACAAAGGATAGCTCCTGTCTACACTTCCCCAGTGAAAGTGCTATAAACTTTTGATCAGTTGCATGTGTGCTCCAGCTATTTCTCTCTACTAATTATATCAAATGACAATGAATATTTTTTATTGTGTTTATAGAGTGAACCCTTGTCAAAGCACTTGGGGTTATTGTGCAGTCAGGAAAAAACAGAGCATAATAAAATAAAATAATAAAACTAAAACCCTATATACAAATTCCAAAAGAAAACGAGAATCCAATTTTTAAGACAGATCTTGAAAGAGAAATTAATGAGTGCAGGGATAGCAGTGCCCACTCTAATCGCATGTGTAACCTTCTGGATCAAATCCTCAGCTGGTGTAAATAGACATAGTGCTGTGATTTACATCATTTTAGATCTTCCCCTATAATAGGTGTAAGATTATAATCTAGCCTTTAACAAATAATCTGTCCTGAGTGGCACATGACAGTGCATTCCCAGGAGTAACCAAGGAATAAATTGTGATGGTGAAAGTCAAAGTCACAAGTGCCTTTTTTTGACTTCATTTCTCTGTCACCCACACTGAGCCAGAAACAAAGTATTTTTCTCTTAGCACGGGCTCAGAGCCATCAACTATAGTCGAAGCTCCATCCATTTCCCACTCTTGTTTGCCCACTGCTACCCACCTGCACAGGGAATAATAGCATTGCCGCTATTCCCCAACCCTTCCTTTCCATCAGTTGTAGCAGAGACACTCTTTAATATGTAATTCACATGGACAACAGCTGGGGGAGAAAGGCTGGAGCTTGTACCACAGCAGCCATTCACCACTTTCTGTATAACCCTTCAGGTGTTCCCTCATACTTTTGTTCTCATTATCACAGCAGAAGAGGGCAGAATCTGACCACTGATCAGTTTGCATGGTAATATTTTTACAAAGCCAGAACATTTTGTGTTAGTAAAGCAAGACTGTACTTTTACATGTGTCACTTGTACAGATTATATGAAAAACCTTTTGTGTGGTGGGATTTGCTCTACATCACCATTCCTAATGGCATCTGGTGTGAAGTGATTTTGTAGGGGGGGTGAGAAAGGATTGTTTTGTGGTTAAGGTGGTGGGTTGAATTCAGGAGATATGGATCGAGTTCCTGCCACTGCCACAGACTTCTTGTATGGCCTTAAATAACTCACTTAACCTGTATGGTTAAAATTTTCAAAAGCACCCAAGGCCCATGGACTGTTAATCAAGTGCTGGGCGTTAAGCCTTTAGATGCTTTTGTGAATCCCACTAGGCACCTGTCACACTGCCTGGTATGGGACACAGCTAAGAGCACCACTCTCAGGTCAGACTGCCAGAATATAGAACATATATCCCGGACTGGAGGTATACTCTATCATGAGATTTCACCAAACCAGTAACACATGTGTGCTTCCAAAATACTATACTAGTTTTGAAGAAGGCACAGATAGTCCCCTTCAGGCCACCTAGCCCCTCATGCACCAACCAGTCAAGCCAGACTTTTGTGATAAGCCAGATTTTCTAAGGTATTTAGACACTAAGAGATGCAGCTAGGGAGTTAGGTGTCTAACCTGCTTAGGTTCCTTCAAAAATCCTACTCGGCTTCTATCTACTTTTTTAGGTCTCTAAATATCTTTTAAAATATGGCCCTTAGTCCCTGTTCTGACGTGCTCATATGCTATTTCAATATGCTCAGGGCCTAGCACAACTGGTCTCCAATCTTGGTTGCGTTCTTAAGGCCCCATTGTAATACCACTGTCATTCAGACAACTTGGATTACTTGGTCAGAATATCTGTCAGCAGGAGCAATTCTGTAGTTTGTCTCTGAAGAAACAAATGAACCCAACAGCTACCAACCACACAACACAACATAATAGATAAAACTAGGTGAAAAGTATTTATTTTAGTTTTATTTCACATAGGAAAAGTATTACAGATACAGAGCTCCATGTGGTCTCAAAATGAAAAAAATATGAATTGTAGTATGTCTGTTTTATGTCAGTATGAACATTTAGTTCCTCATATCCATAGCATTTTATTTGTAGGAGATTTGAAGATTAAAATAAGCCTCTCTGACAGGGACAGTCCATCCTCCCCCCAACCCCAAAATTAAAAGCACTCTATTATGGCTTGTTAGGGTTTAATCTCTATCTTCCCTTCAAGAACTATTGTGTGAAAATTAGATCACATAGAGAAGAAATCTATAATTAGACTATAAGGATTACATCAGTTTCTTATCCCATTGTAATTAAAATAGCAAGTGATTGTGAAGTGAACTGTCCAGTGTGATGTTCTACTTTTTGTTGGCATAACCCTGAAATTCACCAGCTCTTTGATCCTTTCAAAGCCAAGCAGCAAATGAATGTTGGAAAATTAGAAGTATTAAATCAGAATGGTCATTATCCATTATTTCTATGAGTGTGTTCACTTCTCTTTACCCCTTTTAACATATTTCAGAAGAAACAACCACATATCTAGGCATCTACTATACCAGTTTGGATCTGAACTGATGTATTAAGTTAACTATTAATATGCTATATTGTTCTACCTGCCAAAATGTTTACTATTGTCATAGATGACAAAATAGTTTCAAGCATGTGATTGAATAATCCTCTTCAAATACTAGAAAGAGAGTATTATTCTACAAGAATATATATATTTTTTCCTATAATTAGCGATAACCGAATGATGATGTAGCAAACATGCAATTAGATCTAATTTGCTTATATAAGTGAGCTGAATAAAAAAAGATCAATATTCAATCTACACCTAGTTTAAAAAGCAATTAGTTTAATTAATGAAAAAACTCTGCATCAGCTAATTACTATAAAATGACCTAACATACTTATGCAAATTTACATTATTCGTAATACATGAGTATTTTAATTACCTAAATCATTTTTACCTGTTAACTAGTATTCTTTATACTATTTACTTATGGATTTAATGTTCAGGAAATGTTATCTAGAAAGAGGTTTTCTTTTACATGCAATGCTTTATGTTATTTTCTATTACCAAAAAAAGAGAGCCAGTTATTTTCAAGGTCATCTATAGATTAAAATCCTCTTGAAAAACTGAAACCTCAGAGCTCATCATTCTGATTCTCTGACAAATAATTACCTGACAAAAGCCAAATGCTAAATTAACACTAAATATATAACAGCCAGATACACTTGGTGTGTAAAGTGAAACAATGGAACAGAGATCAGAGAGAGATTGAAGCCAGGGGCTGAAAGTTTATTTTAAACTATTACCTAACTTGAGTAATCACCAACAAGTTGTTCCCATGTGGATCTCAGCCAGCACCAATGATCCTGGAGGACTGTAAACCTGATGGTAGCTGTGAAGGCTATATCCCGTCTCAACCACTAAAGGTTGCCAAGGAACCCTGGCTAGAAGCCAGAGTCCCAACCCACCCTTCCCAGAGGAAGAAGAGAAGAGAAGAGGAAAGCCACAAGCTGTGTGAGACATAGAGGCAAAGTGTAGAATTCATAAATTAATTTAGGTGTCAAACTCCCATTGGTTTGATGGTGAGTGAGGCACATAAATACCTTCCATAAGTCCCACCCATACCCCCTCACCATGTAATGCTATGCTCAGCACCAATGCCTAGGCAGGCACAGGAACCAACCAACCAACCAATCGCACCTTGCTAACCCACCAACTGCACTGAAACCTGCCAAAGTTGCAACAATTGAACCTAAAATGACCCAAACCTGCCCTCCTGGGGAGGTGAAAAAACCCTCAGTTTGCTAATTTTGCCTAATGGGAAAAATCTCTTCCAGAACCAAAATGGCTGGCATTACCGAAAATCCAGAAATTAGAGTAAGGGTAGGGCTGAAACAAGTTTTCTACAATGCCTACCCCAGGTGGGCAGTCACCTGTATAAATCTACCACCACCACCACACAGAAAACAATCAGCAGGCCTCAGTACCAGCCCCCACTGCCCAAAGGCAGTAACACAGGGTGGGTCAGGTCTGAGGCTTAGATGCAGCATATGATCTTCCTGACCCACCTTCTTACACCCTGAAGCAGGATGGCGTGGTTGGGAGGACAAGAGAGAAGAAGTAGCAGAAGGTAAAGGAGGAGGAAGTTACAGAAAGGACAGCAGGTGGGGGGAGCACTGCCTCTAGTGTTTCCAGTTGAGATCTCCCCACCCCAGCCACAGAAGATGTCTCCATTGCTTCTGACCCCATCAAAGTGCTGACAAGCGAAGTAAGCATTTTCAAAGCTAAAACTTCCAAAAGTAAGGTGTGGTTTCAACAAAGTACAGTAGCAATTAAACCCCTTGTAGTGGTCCTTTATCAGTCCAGTAAAGGCTAGCAGGGATATGCAATACTCACAAGAGGCCCTTCATTATCTCTGCTAATTGTCACCAGGCTGATCAAAGAGAGTTGGATCAGGCCCTTAATTAGTTGGGTCCTTATACAAACATTTAATGTATGAGTTAAAGGCACATTGGATTCTCAAAGGAGGCAGTCAGAATTGACTGCATACAGATATAGAAAAGCCTAGCTATAGACTATTTTACAGGCCCCCCCTCAAAATTCATAAAAAGATCAACATGCAAAAATCCATCCACTGAACTTGAGGGTTCATGCTAAAACAATTTAAATATATCATAGATTGATTTATTATAATCTGATTTACATAGCGGTCTGCACTCAAAATTCCATCTGCCTGGCAATAAAGGAGAGTATTTTGGTGTCTAATAGATTTTTACCCTGAAGAGTATGATATCCCCTTCAGAACAGGTGGTATTTTCTTGCTTCACAGTGTATGTTAACTTAAATGTCAGGATGGCATAAGGTAATTATTAAGAGATCATATTTTGCCATTTAAAAGAACCAAAAGTCTTCTAAAATGTAAATAAAGCTTTTTGTCTCAGCTTGTAAGATCTCTTGGGCAAGTCTCTGTCTCCTAATATCTTTCAACAGCATTTACTGCTGCCAGACTGCAGGTAATGAATAAAATAATAATACTATGGATCATAGATTTACTGTTATGATAGGCCACTGTACTGCTTCACAGCTGTCAGAAGAAAATATTAATGAACTATCTGGCTCTTATTCAGAGGTAGATCTCCAGTCAGTCAAGAAACCGTTGGCTCCAGAAGTCAACAGTCCACTGAGTCAAGAGGTTTGTTAAAATTAAGTAAGTTTCTCTTTGTACATAAGAACATGTAAATGGCATTCTTTTATTATGTTCTAATAAAACAGTAATAAGTTGCACTTACATATCTTTGTGCTTGCAGTGCATTGCACAAACAACCAGTTGCACACTTCTGACATAGATAAATGTGTAATATGATCATTGTTTCCAATCGGAAAATTAGATGCAGATATTAGGTGATTTGCCTGAGGTCATGCAAATCACGCCACACTCAGTAGGAAGGAATTAAAACTGCAGAGTCCCTGGTTCCCTGTCTCATAAAAATCCATTAAAGTACACTGGCTACCTTTCAGCTACCCCTTCTCCTCTCCTCAACTTCCTCCACCCTCCCACAAAAAAATAGCCTTTGTGCCAAAATTGTCTTTGTGGGATTGCAGCAGGTGTATGCCAGAGCAGGCCTAGCATCATTGTGTTCATTAATGTTTTTGTGATCACAGGTGATGTAGCAGGGTTTTACTTTGGTCTTTGCTATTCACTCTTCATCCTTGCCATACAAAATATTTTAATACAACCCTGCTCTTCTGCACAACTGCATAATACAGCATTAGAATGCAGTAGAGACTTCATACATATTCCTGCAAATTATATAAAGGTGTTAAGCATGAATCTTCACAATGCCCAAGTGCATATTACAACAGCTTGGTGACACTGTGAGCTATATTACATTTTTGTTCTGAAGTGGTGTTCCTCAGAGGAGAGGAAGAAAGTTATGTGCTGTCAAAGAGTCTTGATGTGTTTCCAGTCATATAAGTTTCATACTTGAAAAACAGAACAAAGCTTTTGGAAGGAATGCCCTGACCTTGGACTGGAGTAGGGATGTGCATGCATACAAATAGTGGTTAGCATGGTAGTCAGACCTCCGGTTTAGCAATGTAGTTGCTATGGAGAGAAAAGCAAAATATTCCTAGAGAGATGTTTTACTAATTAATTATATGCTGTACTACACCAAGTGCTCAGCATTTTTAGTCATGCTGAGCACAGCTCACTATCAACTATTTGCTGAAAATAGTTTCTCTATAGTTACCCTTTTAATAAAAATGCATAATCAGTGCACCTTGGCATGAATATATTAGTGATCAGTCAGCCAGATGTTGCACTGATCTCTAGTCTCTAAAGGTCGTATATGGGTATCATGGTAATTAATGAATATGTATGTTAACGATGACCTTCTGCTAAGTAGAATCAGAATTGCTCAACTCCTTGTCATAGTCCCTAAACTGTTAAAAACTAATAGATTCTCCTCTAGTTTGGGTAGTAGAAATCCTTGATCCTGGGTTGCTCCTAAACAATACAATGTTTTAGAGATGAAAGTTAACATCTTGCATAGCTCTCAGAAGCAGTTGCATGTGCAATTCATATGGCATAGGTATAATATGTGACATAGGTTAAAACAAGTGTCTAATAAACCTAAATGTTAAGATACCTACATATCCCTCACAGAGGAAAAATATAATAATTAAGCTGCCTTCAAATAAATCTTCATGCCATGTTTTTTTTCTTCTTCTGAGTATGTCATGGTCATTGAATGTGCCAGAGAAGCTTGCATCACAATGGAAGTAACTGTTGTTCATGTGGGTATGAAAAGATGGTCTACAGAAACTCTTCAGAAACACAGTACAGCAATGTTCAATGGCTGGTCATATTATTTACCTCTTTATGGATAACAGTCCACAGAGGAACCTTTGAGCCAATGTCCATTCATTATAAGGCTCATGTCGCTTGATCATTTCCCAGCAAATTCAACAGGACTACTTCCATGAATAAAATTTCCAAGACAAAGACTCTATTTCTGAAGGTGAAGCAAAGGACCAAATCCATTGTTAGAATAGGTCGTTCAGTTGATTTATACCAAGGATGATTTTGGCCCAGGTACTCCTTTAATTTGCTGCCAGCTCTCTCTACTCAACGTGACTGGAGAAGATAAGGTTGATGTGTAACAGCAAGTAGATAACCTGCAGACAACATGGAAAGCACAGATAATTATTTGTGTGATTCTCACCTTGCATCTAATTATAGGAGTGTGTCTGCATCCCTTTCCTTCTTGGCTCACCTTTTAAAATCTCTGAAAGTTCAAACGTGTGTTTATGCATTGACTAATGGGTGAATGCATTCCCCGATGAGATATATTGTGTACTCTTCAATGCCTGTCACTATTCTATTTGACTTTACCGACTTTACCAGTGTTCTCAGGTGATATGCCCGTGATTAATGAGGGATTTGTTTTCAGCAAAGAAGGCAGTTAAGAAGCACATTTTCTCTTAATGATATGCATAAATGAATTAAGTAATGTCAATCTAGCTTATCTCATGTTGGGCTTGGAGTCTTTTTGCTGCAGTTTTACTGGCATTTTGTTTTTTCTTATTCAGGCTATAATTTAATCATATCTTACAAGCTAAGGAGAGTCCAGGCATGGTCAGTACTTGGATATGAAGTCTCCAAGTATGCCCGTGCAAATGGCCTTAATGATTCTTCAAGTGATGCCCTTTCCTCTGAATTAGTGACGGAATAGATGCCACCAGATGTGAGGGGGAATTGAAGAGATGCTACCCTTTGAACAATGTGCAAAGTTGAGGTCCTGGCCATTGGCACTTCTTACAAGTGTAAGGGTGCTATCTCTGATATGCTGGCCAAATTCCAAACTGCATAATTAATTGCATCCTGCTTACTTTACAGAAATCCCCTCTGCAGTTTCAGAGAATGTGGTGTTCACATAGTCTCTTTTGTACCTGGAAATGGATCCTGGGCCACAGGATTCAGATGCAGATCAGGAAAAGAACTTTTGCAGAGGTAAGGGACAATTGGGTCTGCTTTGATGGTCTGGAGTGGTTGCAGCTTACACTGTTGTGTATTGATGCTGTGGACCATGAAATAGCTGCTAGATTTCATCCCAACAGCAGCTGTATATCTGTGAAGCAGTAAAGGGAGATGCATATTACTGCTGTGTATAATGCAGTATTATTATTTAGGATATCACAATTATTTTTTTAAATAGCGTACTGTATATTTTTTTAAAATAACTGTCTCAAGTCATCTGTAACTTTCACAGTTTTTGCCTTATAAATTAAGGAAAAAGCATCATCTTTAACTTTGAATTTCTCGGCTTTTGCTGGTTTGTGTTGCAATCCTATCTCTACACATAGTGTCAGTACTTACAATTCTATAGATACACTTTCAAGGTCCTTAAAGTTGTAACATAATTGGACAAACCTTTAACCTGCTGGTTTGAAAAAACTTAAATTAATGGTGTGCATTACATACTGTCGAGTGTTAAACAACCTGAGTTCAAAGCCATGAACAATGTCTTCTGCCACTGGGATGAAAATATTGCTAGCTGGATACTGACCAAGATAACATGAGAATCATAATTAGAGTTTTGTCAAACCAAAACTTTATGTATATGTGGGGTTTTTTTTTAAATTTCAGCTACTGAAAATCAGCAGGATTAGGAGATCAGATTAATGTTAACTCTTTTTGCTTTTGAGCTGCTACTTGTATCTTCCAATGCCTGTAAATAAGACCAGATGTGGTGTTACTCAGTGGTTTTGATTGACCTTTTCCTGAACACCATCTAGCTTTGTGGGTATATTGCAGTTTTGAGAAGGCAGTATCTTTGTTACCTAGTCCGAGTGTTATCAGAAATATGGAACCTACCTCCATATCATTAAAACAGAAAATACAGATGTAATGTTGGTTTTAAAAAAATCAAGATGGCTCATAAAGTAGATTTTCATATTTTTAAATGATGAATAAGAAGAGCACCTAGCCTTTCTTGTCCAGTATGAAGTGTTTAGACAAACAAATGACCACAAAAGTTTACAAACATCCCAATTATAACTGCCATCTACATTACTAATGACAGCAGATTCTTCAGCCAGCATGAGCATTCGTCAAAAAATAAGGGATACAGATAGTAGATGTGATATTGATTTATATTTTATCCACTGATAGATGCAGTGACAGTGTACTGGTGTTTCACTCTTTTGAAGTCACCGCCTTTGTATCTCAGTTGAATTTATCTTTCATTTGAAAGGCAGTTGATTTAAGATCTTTAAAAAATCCCTTGGTTTCTGGTATGCCTGAACTTTTCATGTTCAATTTCAGTTCTATATTTTTAGTATGTTTTGTTATTGTTAATAGATTTGCTACCACATTGGAATTTTACATGTTTACTTACACTGTTTTCTAAACTTGTGCCTAACTTTTATTAACATTCATGGGGCTATTTAAGCAATAATTTGTCATTATATAAAGCCTGAAGCAAAGACTGCTGAATTGCATGGGAAGTTTTACAATGGTTTTGAATGGGTTTCAGATCAGGTGCATGTGGTCAACATCTCAAATGTTTATCACCCATAATTGGGGTCAAATTTTTAAGCTTAGCACTTTTGGCCCTTATTTAGATGTGTAAGCAGCCAGCCACACACATTGAAATACTCATGAATATTTCCAAGTTCAAATTATTTCTGCATTCTTGGACCAATGAATTATTTTTTTCCCTCTGGATCGATCAATATTTAAAGTAATGGCATTTTCTATCTCACACCTTGGCCATTCTTTACAACTGCAAAATAAATACAACTCTCCACAACATTCAACCTGTAAATAGGAATTGATCAAGAACTAAATACCAGCTACTGAGAAAAGCCACATTCTGAATACATGCATCAATGCTTAAGATATACACTTTAGAGAGCAATCAGTATAGATAATATTACCAGTGTAGGAGAGAAAGTACTACCACAGGGCTAGTAAGCACCCAGGAGAGAAAAGACATTTGAGAGAAA
This sequence comes from Mesoclemmys tuberculata, assembly GCA_007922155.1. Taxonomy (NCBI): domain Eukaryota; kingdom Metazoa; phylum Chordata; order Testudines; family Chelidae; genus Mesoclemmys; species Mesoclemmys tuberculata. The sequence goes on from ML677027.1 coordinate 4,193,724, forward strand.
TCAATTACTAGTATGGAGCCAGTATCCAACTATGAGAGATACATCATAGAGAGTGATCAGGCACTGATGATATATGCACAGTCTGTTTGGTCTCAAAGGGAAGTTTCACTAGTGTAAATAAATCTCTCTATTTCTTCTGATAAATAAGTGGGTAATATATAGCATGGAGACAGCATGACAGTGAAAATTCTAAATACATTCCTGATAGTTGATATAATAGAATAATAGAAATGTAGTGCTGGGAGAGACCTCAAGAGATAATCTAGTCCAGCCCCCTGCTCTGAGACAAGAGCTAATAGACCATCCATGACAGATATTTGTCCAACCTGTTCTTAAAAAACTCCAATGATGGGTATTCTGCAACATCCCCTGGAAGGTACTCCAGAATTTAACTATTCTTGTAATTAGAAAGCTTTTCCTAATATCTAATGTAAATTTCTCTTGTTGCAGCTTACACCGATTACTTCTTTCAGTGGATATGGAGATCAATTGATCACCAACTGCTTTATAACAGTCTTTAATTTATTTAAAAACTATTATCAGGTCTTCCCTTCAGACTTCTTTTCTCTGAACAAAACATGCCCGATATTTTTAACTTTTTCTCATACATCAGGTTTTCTAAGCCTTTAATCATTTTTGCGGCTCTCCTCAGATCTCTTCCCAATTGCCCACATCCTTCCTATAATATGGTACCTAGAACTTGATGCACTACTCTAGCTGAGGCTTCACTAATGCCAAGTAAAGCAGGGCAATTACCCCCCATGTTTTACATATGATACTCTTGTTAATATATTACAGAATATTAGCTTTTTTCACAATGTATCACGTTGTTGACTCATTCAATTTGTGATCCACTATAATGCTCAGATTTTTTTCTGCAGTTGTACCATGTCACCAGTTATTCCCTGTTTTGTATTTGTGCATTTGATTTGTGCTTCCTAAGTGTAGTTCTTACCTTTACTGAATTTCTTCTTGTTGATTTCAGAGCAATTTTCCTCTTTGTCAAGATTTTTTTGAATTCTAATCTTGTCCTCCAAAGTGAGAGCAACCCCTTCCCAACTTGGTGTCATAATCAACTTTTATAAATATACTCTTCACCCCATTATTCAAGTAATTAATGAAAATATAGAATAGTACAAGAAATATCACAGACCCCTGCAGGACCCCATGAAATATGTTTCCCAGTCTGACAGTAAGTCATTGATAACTATTCTTTGAGTACGGTCTTTCAACCAATTGTGCACACATCTTACAGTAATTTTATCTAGACCACATTTCCCTAGTTTGGCTGTGAGACTGCTATGTGGGACTGTGTCAAAAAGCCTTACTAAAATCAAGGTATATTATGTCTACTGCTTCACCGCCTATTCACTAGGCTAGAAATCCTGTCCAAGAATGAAATAAAGTTGGTTTGGCATGATTTGTTCTCGCCAAATCTATGTTGACTATTATTTATAGTCCTATTCTCCTCTAGACACTTATAAATTGATTTTTAATAATTTGTTCCAATATCAAAGTTAGGCTGCCTGGTCTGTACCTCTTCTGGTCCTGTGTTGTTCCCCATTTTAAAGATAGATGCTACATGTGCCCTCTCCAGTTTTCTGGGCCCCCACCTGTTCACTAAAAAAAAACTGAGTGTTTTTGTATTTTGCAAAATTTGGGTGAAAAGAAAAAAATATCACCACCAGGGGAAAAAATAAATCAGTCCCTTCCTCTTTTGTTATGCTTGACTCTCTCCTTTTTATGCAGGATCAATGTAGCTAAAACTAATATTTATGTTATGCACTTTGTGCATTTATCACTAAAAATGAATTTGTGACCAGACAAAATAAATATTAATTTTAGCTATTTAAGGACACTTTTAAAAAATGGGCCAGATACTCAGCCGTTGGCTAGAGATATGCCAGTTTACACCAGTTAAAGAGCTCCCCATGAGGGCTCCATTCCAGAGCTCATCCCCTAATTTAATTCCAAAAGTTAATGGGAGTATGTGAGTAAGGGTAGCAGGATTGGGCCTTTAGTACTTTCTAGAAAGATCAGAAAAGAAGATAAATTGTTCTACTTAATTTACCACAGCACATTTTGGTGCTAAATGTTAAATAAAATATCAGAAAGATTATTTCTTTTCATTTACTTTAAGTATATCGAATAGGGGAGGTCTGGTTTTATGATAAAAAATAGCTGCAAATTGATAGAAATAGTTCTAATTAATTTACAGTTTTAATAAGTCTAGGGTTGGTTTTTTTTAACTAAAACTAGAGGATGCAACACTCTTATTTTTTCTTGACCTTTCATTTTTAATACCAAAAGCTTGCTTCTACTGATTACACTCAGTAAACATTTGTTTTTGCTTTAAAATTTGCAGATCAATGTCTTCTACTGCCCAAGCTAAAGGACAATCAATTACTTTTTAACAGTTTGGGGACTATGACGAGCACATCTGGTTCTCTTCAGCAGCAGGTAGCAGAGCATACATACTAGCCAGTTCATTGAGCACCATGATAGCCGTACATGATCTATGGAAGCACTAGTGAAAAAATGTCCCTTGTTCTCTGATACATCTGATCTTTAGTGGCCAATTTCAATTCTAGATTTTAATACACACTTTATTATTGTTTATACAGTTGCTATACAGTGTAATTTTTCATGTCTACTCACACTATTTCTAAACTAGCCCTCCACTTTTTTAAAATTCAATGTAGCCCAGTGAATCAAATCAAATGGACATATTTTTATTTGTGTGAGCATGCTGGTCACATAGGCCTTCCTCAGTTGCAGTGTGCTGGCAAGGCAGACGTTAATGAAAATCGTCAAAGTGAGAAAAGAGATTGTAGTTGTGAGCAAATTCCTGGGGCACAGTGTGATTATAAAGGAGCAAAACATGTACTTATGGACTAGTAAACGGTGTATAGAAGCTTGTAAACCTACTTAACAGTTTATTGTTTTACAATCAGCCTTTCTGCTGTAAATAAATTGTACATCTTTTCACCTTAAGTGCTTGTTTAAACTGTTCTCCTACCATATAGCTGTGCATGTAATGTTTGCCTTTTGGCATATTCAAAGTAGAGATGACTATTTATTCAGAACAGAAGATCCAAACCTCTTATACTTTGAGAAGCTTTGGATATGAACTTGAGTACTGGAACCCATCTACTTACCATACCCCGAACACAGACCATAACTATACAAAATAAGTGTGTGTGTGCGTGCGTGTAACTTCCCACAGCACCGTTTTTATATTTTATTATTCATGTATTTTGACATACTGGCTATATCTACTTACCTTGCATAGTATAATTTGCATAAATCACTGTATAGTTTCCTTTAGCACTGCTACGCAGCTAACAATTCAACCAACCCATAAAATATTGGGGTCTTTGAGTTTAGCCATCCTTTTTAATGCTCAAACCACTGTGCACACATACTTATGCTAGCATGCTCATGCTCATGAAAAAAGAGACATTTACCACCTGTGCATGCATTAAATTGTTTATCACTTATGAATGTGTTAATTTGCACCTGCAAATTCTATTGGAGACAAAAGATCTAAGGTATGCTAGTGTTACATGTTGATAGCACAGTCATTGATTTTTATCTCAGCCAAGTGTGTACAGAACTATGTGAACAATAGACATGCAGACTTGAAAATGCTCACATTAAAGCTGCATACAGGCCCACTCACTCTGTTTCTTAACTTTGCCTATATTAAGGAAATAGTGTCTTTATTTGTTAAGCCTTATGACTCAGGAAAATAACTAAGCACATACTTAACCGTAAAACATTTTTTCTGCCAAAAATGGTTTTGCAGGAAAAAGGCCTAGTTTGGTTTGGTTTCTTTCTTTTCTTTAATTGAAAATCTGTTTTTTCACAATTTTTTTCCATTTTTTTAAATGAAAAATCCTTTTTTTTTTAATTTTCAAGAACATTTTTTCCCAAAAAATTAAGTATTTTTACTACCCATATTCACATTTGGTTTTTTTGATAAAAATAAGCAAATATTTTTTAAGGAAAATTTAAAGAAATAAAGAATTCCCAGAAAACAATTTGTCTTTTTTTTCAAACACCTTTACATCTGACTCATTCAGATATTATGGTGATGGACATCATAGAAGAGAGAAACTTTTCACCAGTGGTAAATACATAAAGACTAACACAGACTTTTAAAATAAATGAATGGATTTAGATAAGGAAATCTAAAACTCTTCAAAATAAAACTGGGATCTGATTTCAAAGAGACTAGATTACGCCTCATGAGAAAGTTTGAAAATAATTCTATTTAGAGGGAATTCTGCTCAAATAGCATACTGCTTGTCTGTTGGGGAGAAAATGGGGGAAGTGTTGTTCTTTCATTTTTTTTATCATCAGGGTGATTTGTATGAAAACAGGATCTGTATTCCTTAAGGATTCATTGGTTCCTCATGCTTATTCTGTATGTGAAGTCATAAACTTCTGTATGTGACACTGTCTCCCCTGTCATCTTCACAGCAACCAACTACAAACGATTGACATCTGGAACTGATGGATTCCTACAGAACAAAGATCTTGTTTTCATGCAAATTGTCTTAGTAATAAATATTGTATTAATTTTTTTTATGGTAAGAAGAAAAAAGTGCTATATCTGTATTAGTTGCTTGAAGATGCACAGTGGATGTGGGAAGTGGAACATGAGTACGTGCATAGCAGCACCAGAAGCATGCTATCACAAGACACTATGGCTCAAGACAGGTCAGAAAGGGAAATGTGTGGTGGGAAGCCCTTTAAACACCTTCACTGCTCATCCTCACATTCTGTTGAGCAGTAGTTTGGGAATTATACCTTGATTGTTCAGAGCGCTGTGAGTGAGTAGGGAAGTAGATGTTCCCCATAGCCTCACCTCAGGGCACCTGCACAAACCAGGACACGTTGAACAATTGTGGTAACAGAAATGGAATGCTTTAATCAATATGAGGCTGTATAAGATTTATATCATGTCATTAATCCTGTTGTATTCTCTGACCCCTTTTTTACACAGCCTCACAACTTTTCTAGACTTCTTGCTCAGTTGTATAAAGCAAACATCTCATCTTGGCTGACCACCATGAGCCTTTGTTCCTCTCCAGAGGCTAAAACTAGTTCAGAATCCCAGTCTCTACAAGTATTTTAAACTAGTTCTTGCAGTGCACATTCTTGGCACTTTTCTGTACTGAATTTCACTGCCTTTGTGTGGCTTTTTATTTTACCTGGTTTTGTTAGGTCTTTTGAGTTGTTCACACTCCATCTTACTCTTAAATGAGGCCAAAACTTTGTGTAATCAGGTGGCAGTGTTTGCTCATTGATTCCAAGCCTCCAGATCACTACTACCATGTGTCCGAAAATTGATTTCTGAGGCACCCTAATATTAATCTCTTTGTATGCTGTGAACTGACTAAATCTAGCATAGTCTAGTGTTTAAGATGATCAGAAACATAAGCCTGTTTACTTGGTGGCTTTTAGACCATTGTACAATTGCACTTCTGCAACTGTTAGTGTAGACATGCACCGTTGTAAATTATGGCTTTCACAAGTGTGCTGCAGTTATGCCAGGAATTTGCATTGGTGCAGCTACATTAGTGTAGCTACATGGCGGGTAAAACTGAGGTTAGACAAGGCTGTAGTCTGGATTGCAATGAAAGATAATTAATGTTCTTTAATTTAGCAGCTCCACATGTTTTCTTTAAATCAAAATTATATCAAATGTGAAATCCAGTTATCATTACTTATCAGTAACCTACCAACATTTTTTTTTTAAATATCTGCTCCAGGCTTTGTGCTATAGATTAATTTTGTTTATAAATTTCACTATCAAATGTTACAAAAAAGGCTTCCGAATACAAAATATGAGAGCATATTCTAGAGCAGGTTTGAAGGAGAGTACGAACCATGTATATGAGTCACTTAAGGAATAATAAAGTGTGGCTAATAAAATTTTTCACATTACCATCTTATCACACTTTCTTCTTGCTAGGGCTTCATCTGAAAGCTTTTTTTTTTTTTTAATTTGAAATAACAAAAACTAGACATATTTATTATGGTTTCACTTAACGACCAACTAAGATCAGGGCCCACTTGTACAGGTACTGCTATACACAGAGTAGTAGAAAGTCCCTTGCTCAAAGAGTTTATAATCTAATAGACAAGATGGATAAAAGGAGTGGAAAAGAATAACACACAAGAAGAACCAACAAGGCGATGGTGGCAAATGTTATGCTATGTAATTTTTTTTACTTGGAACAACCTGGGGTGGGAGGAGAGAGAATTATCGTTGATTTTTTGTGAAGCTTTGAGAAGTTAACTACCAGAGTAGTTATGTTGTTAAAGGAAATATAAATGTGAATTGAATTTTATGTTCGGTATATACATGGGGCCCCAATCCTGCAAATGCTGAATCGTGTGAGTAACGTCAGTGAAGCGAATAATGTTTCATGAGGGCTACTTTGTATGTGTAAAAGTAGGCATGAACAGACTCTCAAGGGCTTCCTCTCTGTTTTTATTTGCCTCACACTTTGTTCTTTAGAGATGGAAAAAACTACTAAGCACAATCATAAACTTTCAGCCAGGATACCTTTCTTTTATATTAAGAGAACAACAACAACAACAAAAACCCAAACCCAAAGTAAAGCCTTCATGAAATATCATGTGCCTCCAAGAATCATAGAATATTAGAGTTGGAAGGGACCTCAGGAGGTCATCTAGTCCAACCCCCTGCTCAAAGCAGGACTAACCTCAGCTAAATCATCTGTAGAGGATGCAAGAACTCTGAAGGCCTTTGCAGCAGAGAGTGCAGCACTCAGAACACAAGTTACAACATCTTCAGCCAAAGTAGGACTAAATATCGTTTAATTCAATTGGTGCAAACCCTGGTCCGCCCATCTCTACCTATAGGGGTCAGCACAGTTCAGTTACTCTGACTGCTGGCCACCAATTGCGGAATCAGGGCTATTCTTGAGTGTAGACAAGGCTTGAAGAAGAACCTTTTCCCTGGAAATGCATTCTAGACTGCATTCTGTTCCAGTACAACCAGCTCTATTTTATTGCCATTCTAGCAATTTCAGGGTGTGGGGTTTTTGTTTGTTTGTTTGTTTTGTTTTACTTTTTACATAGCTCATGAAAACATGATGAAACTTGCCAGCTCATTATTTTTTTTCCTTATTCAAAATGCTTACCATTCTCTATTACTGCGAATGGGGCTGAATCCAGCAAAATGGCTGCCATTTCCCTACAGTCTACCTTCATATTGAAGTGAGCATGCCCTTTATAAAGTTGGCTGCAACATTTCATTATTTACAGTGATACTGAAGCCATGGCCATTGACAAAATGGTATCACTTTATGGTTCAAGGGTCCATACAGGACTCAGGGATTATGAGGAACAGGAGATACACCATGGAAAGTGAATGGAAAAAATGGTGGGAGCAGGGCACTGGAGGGTAGAAAGCAAATTTAGGAGTTGCAGAGGAATGGTGTGCAGGGAGAGGTGGGAGGCTGAGATGGGTGCAGAGGACAGTGCTAAGGTGGGAGATGGAGAGGATTAGATGGCAGCTCCTTCAGCCTGGAGGTAGTGGTGGGTAGGGGGAATCCCTGTGGAAGAGCAAGGTAAGGCAGTGTTGTGAACTCCCATGAACAGATTATGAGTCACAGGATTTTGGAGCCCACAGGAGCTGTTGTGGTGATGCAAGAAGCTCCTTCGATCCTGTGATTTTTTTAAATTTTTTTTTTCAGGGCACAGTGGCAGAGCTGTGTGCAAGAGCTTTGGCTCTAGGGACACAGATCTGCATTGCCACTGAGCCAAGGCAACCTTCATGTATGGTACTATAGCAGAGAGAGGATCCTGAGCAACAGGAGATGAGGGAGTGCAGAGAGAAATGTTTCTGCTGGGTCCCCTTTGAAAACATTTCCTATCTTCAATTGGGACAAAAGTCAATCTTGAAAATTTTTGCAAACCTCTTGTTGCTGTTTTTGTTCAAATACTCTTCACCCTCCCAAGTTGGGTACTCATGGGCAAAGAGGAATACTTGCGCACTGGAACCGGTTTTCCAGTGTGCTGACTGGCACTAAAGCAAAACTGCAAACAGTTTAGTTAGGATGCCTTTTCTTCTTCCTCTTCCCTCCCCAGGACCCTGCCCTTAGTCCCGTACCTTATCTACCTGTCCTGTCTTTACAAATTCCTATTTTTTGCTTCCTTGTAAATTGTCTGAGCGGGCTTACAGGTGTACTGAGGTCATCTGTTCCACCATGTACAATCTAGTCACCTTTCTGCTTGTAGGATCAGTTTAGATTCCAGATCCTTTTACTTTAGGAGACTGGGCTCATTGCCAATGTCCAAGCATATCCCTCCTATATGACATCAACTCCCCTTTATTCTGCAAAAGAGACAAATGTCTTTCATATGGCAAGACAGTCACATATAGCTACAGCATCAACTTGAGGGTTGTCTCTAAGATGTGAACATGCTTCAAAAAAGCACATGCCCAGGTGTTGCTTATATCGGAGCTATTTTGAAGTTGAGCATAAATTAATTAAGATGCATTGAAAATCTGTAGCTGTACAGAGTCCAAAAGTAAGTAAATGTGTTGAGTCTTTGGCACTCAGAAATAAACCATCACTTATTTCATGCCAGAAAAATAATCAGTGTGTTTCTAGGATGCTAACGAATGTTTTATGATGATATTCACAACTGGGGCACCAACAGGAGCTGGCCAACATTTCCTTCTAAATGGGGCATTCTCACTGCTGCATCGTAGCCAAGCTTTTAAAGTGGTGGAATTGTAATTACAGCCAGTGTTTCTCTAGCACTTTCCCTCTGATTATTTCAAAATGCTTGAAAAATATTAAGCTTCCTGATGCCTGTGTCAGGCAGGTGAGCATTTGAACTCCTGGGAAAACTCAAGAGGCACAACCCCACTCCAAAATCCTGGCTGCACAGATGGTTATACTGTGTCTTGAGATGGCACAGCCCATAGCCGTACCTCCTCTCCTCAGTGTTGTGATGGATTGTGTCTCCTGGATGAAGCAGTCCCGGTGCTACCTAGAACACAGGAGCAATGATTTTCCCTTGCCCCTGTGCAGGGCAAAGTGAAATACTTTTTCCACCCTCTGCCTTCCCTCTAGTCCCAATACTAAGGCTAGGGACAACTTGGCCTAAAGAGTAACAGCTCATAGGGAAAGTACCTTGGTGCTAAGGAAGAGAGTCAAGCAAGAGAGAGAAGAGTGAGTGCCCACAGGGAGGGAACAAAACCATAATCAGTGATGTGGGAGATGAAGTTAATTTTACATTTGTAATAACTCCCAGGTAAGTGCTTTTAATTAAATAAAGGTCACAATTCAAAATCACAGTAAGTCTATTCTGTTAAAATCTGCAGCTCTGCTTTGTGTTGGGGCAGGGGAGGAAAGGTACTGCCCTTAAAACACTGAAGGTGCCTATTTGCTTCAAACAATGCAGCACAAGAAATAAAGCTAGGGATGGCGTTGGCATGTTTCTCATTCTTCCATTAGACTCACAGGGCAGCATTAGACTAACATACATACCGGTCTTCTTGTTTCCTTTCAGTTCTGTGACACTGCACCCTTCCCACCTGTATGGTTCCCTTATTCTATTTTTGTAACCGAAATGAACGTGTCATACTGGGTTAGTGAAACTGCCATGCCAGCACAGGTTTCTGGTAGTGTTGTATATGTTTCCATGGGGTAAAATATCTCTATGCAAATTAAGAGGCTGATGCTTTTTTTCCACGTGTCATAAAACCTTTTTTATTAGGATTTATTTTAAAAATATGCCTTTTTTGGTCTTCATTTTCAACAGCTGTGCTGTGATTTTACATTGTTGTAAAAAGCCTTGGGAAATCATGTGACCCACAGTACATGCTGTGCTATCTCAATGCAAATCATTGTTGGCCTCCTTGCCTTTCATATTGGATGCCCTAGCACTATAATTGCTTGGTTCCAATGTTATCTGTCCCAGGGCTACCAATTCGTTTTCAATTTCTCTACCTGTTGGGTTAGCTCAGGTATCCCACAGAGTTTTGTCCTAGGCATCTACTACTTAATTTAATTTATTATGCTCCTAGCTGTGGAACACAGACACCCTGAAGCATTTCTACAACCAGGGTCATATTTGAGGGTTGCTTTTGTTTTTAGCTATTTTGGCCAGAAAATAGCTGTTTCCTTTTTTCATGTCAACTATGTTGGGAGGCTAGTTCTTGTTGCAGTGCATAAATCTAAATTCCTTTCACAATTAGTTGGTCAGTAATAACTTCTGCTGTGCTGGCCTATTGCCACTATGCGTGGTAAGTGAACAAAAACATAGATGGCACAGAGCACCTAAAGGAATAATCTTATAAATGATTATTTCTGAATAAATTCTCCAACCATCCCTGTTGCTAAGCTTGAAAATGACATACTGATATGATAGAACTAAACAAGTTAAAGAGGCTAAATTCTGCCTTCTGTTGCACTTGCACAGCTTCCACTGATTTCAAATGGCACAATTCAATTCCCAAACAGAAAGGAGGACAACAAGATGGAATGGCAAGGAAACAAAAGTGGAAGAATACTCTCCCCTCCCCTTGAAAGACCAAGGCCTGGTTACGGAGCTAGGTCTGATCTATGCTTTGTTACCACATGGAATTGGGAAGAGAGCAAAGGTGGTACTTAATCACCTCTGTGGGCAAAGATTCTGAGGACAGTAAGGAACTTTTTTGTGATCCAGCATAAGATAGCTCTGTGGTATGCCTGCCAATGGACATAAAAGGCCTTCCGATAGTTAGGAATATGTGGAATTCAGGAGTTTCCCGGCCACACTCCTTTCCCCTTATGCTGCTGGTGGTATACAGCTAGTATCTGACTTTATACAAGGGAAATCCCTTAGAAAAAAGGTCAATGAAGAAGGGGTGTGTGGCTGACTGGGCACCACTGAAGCAGTGCAAAACAGTCAGAGCAAGGCCCAAAATCTGCTTCCTTTTTCCTGCATAAGAGCTAGATAGTGCCAACAAACCATGCATTGAGAGAGTGTTTGTACTTAATATCTGAGTAAATCTAATCAACATATACGACACAGACATTTAAATACAACTAAAGGAAGGCAAAATTTCCAACTTCACAAATTGCTTGAGAACATTTTGAATTTTGACAGGAAAAGCAAACACACTGAAGTTTGCCTCACTCTGGACTAAATTTCACAAGTCTGCCATAAGTTGACCAAACACCTTTGATAGTTCCTTTAATATAAACTATTTTAGCAACTACAGATATAAAATGAAGTCAAAAATAGGATTTTGTTCCATTTTTGGCTAGGGTAAGGGGAAGAGCAGATACAGGCTAAATAGTCTTGGATTTGGGGGAGTCAGCTGCAGAGTGATGGAAGGGGGAGGACATCCTACAAAAGCCCCAAGTAAATGAAGAAAAATACCAATGCTTTGCAGATGTTTCATAGAACCCAAGGAAAAAGGAACCAGGTGTGAACTCATGCTCAGGACACCTAGAATTGTGAGCCACTCTGTTACATCAGGTGTCTGCTAACTTGTGTCATCTTTTATAGGAGGCCAATGGAAGGACAAAATCATATCTCTTCCTACGAATCCAGGATTAAAGGTGTTGGAACTCTACTTTTTTGATGAAGTCTTTCCACCTCAGAGTGATGACATGATGTCATTTTCTTTTCAGCGACTGCTGGTTCAGAAATCCATAATAAAATTGGGCATTGCTGGAAAGTATTCTGCTCGTAACATGACCACATATGCACTCCTTAGCCAGATTTGTTTGGTCTTGAACACACAATGACGACTCACAGTTTTAAGGTTCATTATTTAGGGTGACAGGAGATGTTGGTCTCCTTGTGGGATAGTTGTCTCCTTCACTGTTGCCATCTATTTTGACCCTTTACATAGTGAAGCAAAAGACTGAATGAGCCATGCAATTTGAATCTCTCACCAACCTATAGGTGAGACTTTCACGAGTGTGTAAGGAGCAAAACCACATTAAAAACCAATGGATTAATATTAACCCCTAACCCTTATGTAGGGATTTTTATCAGTAATCCCAAACACTTTACAAAGAGGTCAGTATCATTATCTTCATTTTACAGATGGAAAAACTGAGGCACAGACGGGTGAAGTGATCTCCCTAAGGTTGTCCATTGGGCCAGTAGCAAAGCCAGCAAGAGATCCAGGTCACCTGAGTCCCATTTCAGTGCTCTATCTTCTAGGTTGTTTGTGCTCCTAGGATTTGTTCTCCTAAATGTGTGTGTGTGAATTTCACCTTTTACCCTTTCAGGTGGATGGAGGAACAACTGTAGGGAAGAACAAATTAAGGCTGTACTGCCACGCTGGATCTATCTGTAGATAAAAGGAAGGACTTACTTCAGTCTGTAAGGTCCTCAGTCCAGCAACTTGCCTGAAATAAATGTAAAAGTAGACTGGACAAAACACCAGTAAAGGTACAGTCCTTCACTGGGAGAGGGAGTGGATGACCCAGCACATCATTCCAATAGTATGGTCTTTGATTAAATACACTTAAATAAGAGACACAACTCTGAATGACTAAAGGATATCGTTATTCCCTTCAGCTCAGAGCTCATCTTAAACACAGGAACCATTGGTTTCACATGGAAAATAGGAAAAGCATCTTCAGAATTTATTCAGAGCCCCTGGATAAGTCTGTTCAAGAAATAACTTCCATAGAATACAGGTTTCAATCACCTTGGTAACACAGTGTCCTTTACCAAATTGCCCCCAGCACAACCTACAATCTTTCATTCTTCTTTCACATTCACAATAAAATATTGAATATTTTATGTCTAATACATCTTCCATTTCTCTCCAGTGGACAAAGAAAGTAAAATTAGCCTTAGCAGCAGGTCTCCTGTTTTGGAAGTGCTTTAGTCAATTTAGTGTTTGATTTGTGCGAACTAAGATTGTTTGGGGCAGGAGGTCTAAGGAAGAGAGGGAGTGAAAGCAGAGTTTAAATCTTTTAGTAAAATGCTTGTTCTCCTTTTTCTTCTGGTGGAAAAAAAAAACAAAACTGAAAGATAAACAGCACAACCATTGCAGCTTGGCCTGAATCCAATCCCTGGGTTATATCTAGGCCTTTAACGCTGCCTGAGAAAGTCATTTTAAAGAAATACAGTTATTACATACATTAGTTCTCACATCCTTGGAGGTACATCCATAGTCTTCAATCTTTTTGGATTACTTCAAATGTTTCCTGAAGGCTTTTAAATCCAGTGAAGACTGATCTGAGAGAATTCTTTAGGCAATCCTTCTCTTTTGCTCACTTCATAATCAGAAAAGATTTTAAAATAGTGCACAAATTAAAAACAAAAACTCCCCACACAATTAGGAATTGGCCTTCAAAGCCACTGTGGAGAAGGAAATTTACATAATCAGAATGTCACTAGAATGAAGTAAATTTAATTTTTCAGATTCATTTATCATTTCTGAGCTCATGGGACCAATTTTTGTTACATGTAAATTTGTTCAGCTCCATTGACTTCAGTAAAATTATGGCAATTTATACCTAGCAAGATAGGTGTGGAATTCTTCAGTATGAAATTCCAAATGGTGGACCTGGTACTGATCCCATTTACTAGTTTTTCACCTGTATAACTTAGCAGAATTGCTTCTGAGATACATTGGTGTAAATTGAAAGCGTACTGTGCCCCTACATTTGAAATTATTTGGGTTAGGATAAAGTGACTTTATCCATGAGAGCAGAGCTGAAACATGGTTGGAGATAGTGCCCACTATTTGATGAGCTGACATGATGATGTGCCAAAACAGAACTCTCCATGCAATATTCTTCAGCATGGTAAATGTCTCCAGATTTGGTTAAAGCGAAAAACAAATTCACAGTGATATTTTGTAAGAGGATTACCCTCAACAGATAGTTGTTCACTAATGCTGCTGTTTCCCAATTGATGACATTTGTAATGCCAACAAAACTGTTGCACTTCTCATCCCCTGCTGTTGGAGCTTCTGTGCTTTGACTTCTATATTTGATGCCCTTGCCAAGGGAGAAAGATAACTCATAAGCTTGATGTTATTCTATTAAACCTATGGAGTATGTAGTTAAAACAAGGGGTTCAACACCAGTTCATTCTGTTCAGCCAGTTGATGTGATAGATAAGCCATGCAGAGACTGTACTTGGCATATATCTGGTGCATTAATCAGGTTATATAACTTAAACCTGGGACAGCTTGAGTGTGAACCACAGTCTTTTCCTCAGGTTTTCCATTTATTATGGGCTGATCTCACACACCAAAATCTATTGTTTTAAATATTAAATTTGAATTGGATATAGAATTTTCTTTGCACGTCTCCTGCTTCATACCTAATGAAAGAGATTTGCTCTCACCTGAAACATCTTCCCTTTTGCAGCAGGTATCACCTTAGTAAGTTACTAAGCCGGCATGTGGTAAATTGCTATTGTGAAAAGTTTCTTTGTTTGGGTGATTCTCAAAAACTCAGCACCGGAGGATTCTTGAAGCTGCATCTCTACTTGCAGGGGACAGATTCTGGGAAATGTATTCATTTTACAGGTCGTGATCCTTCAATAAAATGAATGAAGGGACCCCGTATGGATGCAGCAATCTGTGGCCTAAATAATTAGGGGATAACTTGCTTGTGTGGTTTATGTAGAAAATAAAGTTGAGAATTGAGGCTAATTGTGGAATAAAGGAAATAACCCAGTAATCGAATCTGTGTTCTATGCCATTATCAGAGAAAACATGCACCGTAGTAACTTGACACTTACTGGGCTTTACAGATAATTTTTAATAGTGTAAGTGTGAAGTTTTCCCCTAGCGGTTTAGTTCATACAGTACAAAATAAATTGTTTTTTTTCTTCTTTCTGATAAATTGCACAACTCAAAGGTCAATAATGGTATCATGTATCACAAGTCACTTTCAGTGCCACCCAGTGCTTAAGGCCACATGTTTTAATGCAATCTGACAGCCCCTATTTAACAGATTTAGTACTTGCTTGTAATCCATTAATAGTTCCATTTTTAGATTTAGCTTGCTACCCAAATAACAGTGGGAAATTGATTGCCAGTGCAGTGGCTTGAGACTTGCATCAGACTGCTGAGCATGAATTACAGCCACAAAAATGGTTGTGATATCCTGGAACTCAAGGTGATAAACAGGAGATGCTTTTTCAGTTAAATTGGGGAGGAGCAGGAGTTGTTATGCTCTACAGACCCAAGGAAAACCTAGCTGGCATGGCTGGAGTACCACTACTGTAACAACATCAGAAAACATTGTTTCAGGAGAAGAGGATAAGAAACAGAAGGCAGCCAAAGAGAAGATGGTCAACTTTAGTTAGATGTGGATTTCCAGAAAACCAAAACAAATCCTTGAAGGGCCTGTTCCTGCGCAGTCACTCAGGCCCAACTTCCACTGAATACATATAACTTACACCTAAGTGAGGTGCTATGTCCATCCCTGGGGATCTTCTCATTGCCCAGGTGGAAACACAGCTCCAACATCAAGTCCTTCCTTTCTGAAGTAAAGCAGTTCCAACATAACCCAAAGCTGGCTCATTCTGAGCTTCTCAGCAACCCAAATCATCTTATCCTGTGCGTGGGACACTGGCTATCTGCCCCCATCCTTCTTCCATGTTCCATAGAAAACAACTGGGCCTAATTAGTTGATGAACATTAGCTGGCATGACTGCTCAGACCCTGAGGATAAAATTCTGGCCCTACTGAAGTGAATGGCAAAACTCTCATTGACTTCAAAGGGAATAGATTCCACCCTTAATCTTGTCCTTCCTGTTTCTTAAATACTAAAGACAAGCAAGGAAAAGTGAGGTTGTTCTTGAGTCTGACTCTTCCCTGATATTCTTACCTTCTCTATCCAAGGTCATTATGAGATCTATATAGCCAGTATTCTGTGTCACAGAGCCTAAAACAAAAGGGAGTATAGTCAGTTTAGTAATCCACTGGACATTTTAACTTTGTTTCACAATCCAAAATTATTTCCTAGATGCCAAGTACACTATTGGCAATTAAATAGTAAAATAAGCCATTAATGATAGATAATTCATATCATACCCACCATCTCAAAATTAGTAATTCATGGTGAGTTTTGCATCCTGAGGAATAATAAATTACTATTCTAAATAATTTAGATTAGCTAATCAGAATGTTATAACTAACTTATTTACTAAAATAAGGAATCTACAGATTGGTCAATAGTTTATTCATTAAAGTATTGTCAGATATTTCAACTACTCTTATGAACAGCTGGTTTCAGATGTGAGAAATTCAATTTTCTCTCTAAATCTACCAAAATTCAGCTATTCAGTAAAAGTATAGAAACTGACATGCCGTAGCATTCAGCACACAAATTACATCGGTGATTATTGGACATAACCAAAATAAAGTCATGGTGAAAGAAAGTTGTCATTGCACAAATATCTTGCCCTTAATGAATGTTTCAATATTGCAAACATTTTTATGGCTGATGAATAGCTTTACAATACTTCAGATTCTCTAGTGGTGGCAGACCATTATCCTATGACAAACTTCTATTTCCTCAGAAGACCTCTTAATTAGGCTATTATTTCAGAGTGTCACCTGACTATTAAAGGAAAGCTTACTTCATATACATCTTCCACTTTTGATAGTTCATTATTCATATGCAGTAGCTCCACATCTTCATTTATTGTATTTTGCTACACCAAAGAACCCCATATTGAGGGGAAAAAAAGTCCTAGACTAAATTTAGCAAGAACTATAAACATCACCAGAGATAAACATGTGGAGCACTGTGTATTTTAAGTAAACTCCCCATTCTGTTATTTGAGCCTATTTTAAAATGTTCCTTCCCCAGTTAAATCTGAGAATCTTTGAAGGACCTGTCTATGATTACTTAGAAACTCTGAAGAATCTTCCTTTAATTACTTAGCTTTAGCGAAATATTCTTACTGGTAGGTTTCTTTTTATTTAGTTTCTTGTCCTGGCGTGTTTATGGATTGCTAAGGGTAATTGTACTCTGAAATACAGTTCCTCATAGGGAAATGTAGTTCTGCAGCCAATCTAAGAAAATTCTACCAGAAGTTCACTTGCACTAACTCTCTTTTGGCTGAATATTAATTGTTTTTTCCTTAAATTTTGGGCCAGATCATCACTGCTATAAATCAGCATACTTCCATTGACAGTTGCTCCTAGAATTTTCTCAGACCTGCTGTGATTCTGCTAGACAAAGTTTTATAGGGCAGGGGAACCACATATAGGTTGTATAATGAAACCTGGGTGTAGTCTTAACTGGGGGAATCTCCATAATGGGCGGGAAAGAGAGAGTGATTTTATTTAACGGTTCTTAGAACTTTTTTTAAATGCTTATGTTTGTCCCTTTTATAATAGACAGTATTTGTTGTTCTCTTTCTTTTCTCTTCATGAGACATACAACAGGTATAGTTTGAAGGAATATATATTTGGTGAAAGCAGCTGTTTTCCAATAATTATGACATTTACCATATCCCTTCGGTTTTGAGCTTTTCTTTTCTCCTTTTGTCTTTCAGAAGATCACAGGAGCTCTTGCAGATTTTCTTTTTCTTTCCTTTTATTTTTTTTTTGTGAATCAATAAAAAATAAAATAGTGCTATTTAGAATAAAAATTGCTGAAATTAACATCATTTGCTACTTATTTTATGCAATTATGGTTTTTGTTCATTTATCTATTTTTCAGCAATTTAAGTGATTCAGAGAGTTTAGTTTAAAATGTCTCATGTGCTAATGAAGTGTTGGTGGTTGCTGAAATTTAAGCCCCTGTCCTAATTACCACTTTACGGACCTAACGCCAACATTTAGGTGGTACAGGCATTCAAAAAAACCCTGCTAAACTTCGCTTTAACCTTGTAGATGCCTAAAATTCCTAGTCACTTGCTTCTCTTGTCAACTTCCAAGATGCCCTAATTTCACATTGTCCAGCAATTTGAGCCCTAACTGATGTGTAAGCCATAACAGGATTCAGAAACTGGATGCTCCTCTGCCTACCTTGCTTTTCGGCCTAATCCAGGAGCATGCCTAAAACCACCCAAGACATTCAAAGGAGATGGGTGTGTCCCCTGTTTATAGCCTTTAGCCCAGTGATTAGGCATTCACCCAGAAGTCCTGTCCCTCTCCCTGATGTGGAGAAGGGATTTGAGCTTGGATCTTCCACCTCCTAGATGAGGAGCTGCCAACACTTTCTCCTTAGTTTTTCCTTGAAAAAAACCTAACAGGGATTAGATGCCTAAATCCAGGATTGCTGTGAATCCCAAGTAGCAATAACCACCTACTACCAGCCCAGAGTTAGGCTCCAAACTCCCAGAGATGGGTGGGACCTATGCTACACCTGTGTCTCAGGAATTCCTATTGGCTAGTTTTGGTAGCTCCCCACTCTGTTTGCTGTTTTTTGTGCATCCCATTCTTAGGAACCTAACTCTGTCCCTGCAATAGGAAGCCAAGGCATCTTACTCAAGGTTGTAAACTCAGCTTGGTGGCAAGTTGGCTAACAGTTGGACACTGCAAGGCCTCACCCCTTTGTGAATCTCATCCTATTGCATTCTCTTTTGCAGAATTGAGGCCTTAATCTACAACCATGATTTTAATCCTTCACAAAGTACTTGTGGCTTTCAAGTGATTCCTTTTTTCCTTACACCTTGAAAGCTTCAATGTACTAAATAATTGACAGCTAGTCAAATAAAGAATTGTTTTACCCCAAATCCGCTGAAGTGAATGGAAGTCTTTTCATTGATTTCAATGGGCTTTGAAACAGGCCATTAATCATTTTAATTAACTAGACCCTGAAATGTTTTAGGACCTTACTTTTTTCAGCTCTGAGTCATAGAGCATGTAACAATAAAATGCTTTGGAAATATCCCAAGTATACCAGAAGTTGAGCAGAGAAGCCAATAAAACATGTCTCCCACTCCAGGAGACCTGGAATCAGCTGCATTTGTGGCACCTTTAGGTTTGGGGGCATATCTCCTCAGTGAGATGCATGCACACAAACAGTCCTAGATTATATTTATTAATAACACACTGTGCCCAAGAATATGCTGTGTGACCTGCTGTAACTATAGAAGAGCTGTTGGGAGGGGAGAACTCTGTCACTTATTCCAGTACCTTACACCACCAAGTCAGACGTCCAGCAGCTCTGTGGAAAAAAAAAAGATATGTATCAAATTTGGGAAATGTCACGGTTAAGGAGCTGTCATTTTACACCACATGTTCCACTCAAAAACGTGGTGGAAATTCTACCAGTAAAACCAATGGCGTTAATAGCTGGTAGGAGCAATACCGTCTCTGCGTTGCTCCCGCCACATAGCATGGTAGCAGCTGGGGTGGAAATTGATGGCATAACGTCTCAAAACTCATAGAAATAAACAAATAACTTCTCAAAACTCATGCTTCCGGGTGGGAAAGGAGCCTCAGAGAGATACAGGGAGGAGCCACCCTTCTACAAGGTTCACTCTTTCATTCATCACAGATTGGCAACCTGGGTCATAAGTAGTACCAGGCAGGGAATGTGGAGGGAGGACCACAGATTTCAAGAGGGAAGAGTTTGGCGGGAACAAGAGGAAGACAGTCTCTTGACTTGAATATGAGCTGCACCAGCTCTGTAAAACAGAGAGCTAGTTTAGTTTGAGAAACTTGTTATTACCCAGCACGTGGTACACAAAGCAGTATGTTTCAGTAACCTGACTGGATGAGATTAAGCTACTCAGCTCAGGTTATCTGTGTGACTATGACATAGAAATTCACTCTCCATGAACATCCTGCAATATTGCTTCAATGTGGCTGCTTTGCTGAATATTACTCCCAGCAGACATACTCGTTAGAATATTTGCAGGGAGTGAATGGAAGCGAGCTGGGACACACCAGAAACAAGTGTGTTTAGAAATGCAAACAAATAATCAAAGAATGCTTTTAAGTATTCACCCAGCTCCATCAGTGAGGGCAAAAGCCTTCGCTACCATGCTGGTAGGGCTGCCTAAAGGTGCCTGAGCCAATCAGCCAGCACGCTACAGGCTTGCTCATAGGAACGGAGGCAAAAGTGCTTGACAGGCCTTACCAAACAAACAAACAGCAACTCTCCTCAGTAGTCCCACTGGCCAAAGGAAGTATATGAGTGAGTAGAGCAGAGACCTATTCATGCAGGGTGGCCTAGGGCTCTTCAATCACCATGTGATGTTGCCTAGGGGCTGAGGCATATTAGCCGGTCCCTTAGTCAGGTTGGAAGCCTGTCCAGCTGCTGTGCCTGTGCACTAGGAAGAAACGTCTGAATGCACAAAGGAATGAGGCGTCATGCTGCAGAGCTGAGGGTGAGCAATTGACCATGACACTGTAGCCTGGTGACTACAGCACTCCCCGGAGTTGGGAGAGCCAGTCCCCTTGCTCCAATGACTTTTTCATTATTCAGTAGGAGAGACTGAGGGAGCCTCCACGTCAGAAAGTTTCATTCCCCAATGGTTAGCGCACTCATCTGAAAGATGGCAGACTATGCTCAACTTTTTTCTCCCCTCACATAGTGGGGGCACTTGAACCAGGGGGATCTCTTCCATCCTAGGTGAGTACTCTAGTCACTGGGCTAAAGGTTATGAGGGAGAGCTGCCCTCTCACAGCAGTTCTGTAGGAACTCACGTGAGGAGCCCGATCTGGTCAGCATGCCCACCCTTGATTGCTATCTTCCCTGGTTTATGAATCAGTCTGGGGGAGAGTGGGAGAGAGGTATTTGGACACCTACAGGGAGGCTACAGTGCACATGCTCAGAGGCAGAAACATAGGTTTTGAGGGAACATTGACTGTAAACACTTAGGCACCAAGTGAGTGTGGGCACCAACCGGGGTCGGCAGATGTACTGTGCATTGCAGTGCTCCTGAAACGGGGACTTAGGCGTCTAAGTCCCTTTGCATTTACATCAGAGACTTTTGCCTTCCTCTTCACAGCACACTCATGTGATTGCCCTAAGAATGTAGGTCTCTGAGCTAAATGATTGACATTTTCTTTAAAACACTATGTCCCTGCTCCAAAGCCTATTGAAATCAATGGGAGTCTTTCCAGTGTCTTCAGGGGGCTTTGGATTGGCACTGGCCCCTAAAGTCTCTTGTGTCCACACAGTTGGGAAGATCTCATCATGCTTTCAAACCAAGGATTTTTTTTATTATTTTGTAAGATAGGAAATACAGGCATTCGTGCTGTTTTGAAAACCAAATTATTCTTGCAGTCACTTTCAACTCCGCAGCTATGGCTTTCTTCTTTGGGAAAAAATAAACCCTATTATAGGGAGGAGAATACAGATATAAGATTTAGTTCCATTTTGTCAAAATAAAAAGGCTCCTGACTATATTTACAAAGTGGAACTTTCCTTCATGAGAGAGACACGTGTCAAAGGATGCTTTGCAGTTTAGCTTCAATTTCTGTTTCATCATCTGTATTTAGTTTGCTTCTGTTGGTCTCCCTTTGTACTGTCACTTCCTTCTCTTTCATGAGGTGATGGTAAGGCTCGGGGTTCTTGATAGAAACATATGATCCTTCATCAATTGTCAGCAATAAAATGTTATTTGTTTATTTAACTGTAAAAACTCCTGTAAAAACAAAATGAGCTAATTAAATAGCAACACACTCTGGCAGTTTTAAAAGAGCATTACCCTCTATTAGTTTTAATCACTGAATCTTTTTCTCTTTTTAAAAAACAAATACATCTGTGAGGATAACTTAAGAAGTAAACAGGCATCAATCTCTGAAGGCAGAAGTTTTTGGTTCTGCAGTGTTAAACAATGTAGCTGTGAAAAATTAAGAGTCTTTCAGTGGGCCCAGCTCCACAAAGCTATTTAGGAGCCTAAATTCCACTGACAATCAACTTCAGTTGAAATTAATGGCAGTTAGGAGCTTAAAACCTTTGTGGCTCTGAGCCTTAGTTGCTACAAGCCCTTCATTAGTATTACTTCTGCTGGCATCACCTAACTTGCAGGACTGTGCCGTTAGATTTTGCTAAGTGAAGTTATTTAACCATAAAAGGCTCTAATCCTACAGTGAGCTCTGAATGGTCGCATCCCTTCCTCTGTGACTGAGGTGTAAAAGAACCAAATTCTGCCCTGGCATGCATATGTGTGGTTCCCATTGATTTCACTGGGAGCCAAGAAGTAATGGGGTCTAATTGTGTAAATTGTGCTGCTCTGATGCCTTTGTGCAGCATTATATTAGTAGAGGATCTCATTCAGCCTAGCCTATATGTATGCATTATAATTTCAAACATATGAATCCACCAAAGGAAGAGCAAACGAGAAATGAATGACTAATGCATGGTATCCTTCCCAAAACCCTTTGTAGCCCCTTGCACAATAACTAATACTGAATGACAATTTTCATGCACCAAATTTTCTTAATACATGAGAGAGCTGGTTGCTCAAAATATAGCAAAGCTATTTCAAAAAAAGGGCTCTTTTTCTTTAATTGAAGTGCAGGATTGGTGCTAAATTAGTATTTTATAGCCATTTTATACTGTTTCACTGAAAGTACTTTTGATTGAGCCAATTCTTTTAGTTCCTACTCTTCAGATAAAGAATCTTGCAAATTATTCTGCACATATACAAGATTGGATTGACTTTAAATTTAATAGCTGCGATATATCTCACCATTGACTGCTGAGCCATTTTTTTTTCTATGAAATGTATTTAGAAAGGAAACTCAAAAGTAAAATTGCTTCAGAAAACATTAACTGTACCTCAAAGAGTAATAGGAAGCTTAAGAAAGATTCTTAAGTTAAGAGTGATAAGAAATTGCATCTTCACCACTAGACATCTCACTTGTGGAATCCCACAAAGATCAATTTCCTCTATTGTTCTATACTACATGTACATGCAGCTACTAACTGAACTGGTCAGATGACATGGACTCAAATGCCAGCAATATGCAGATAACATACCATTTCTTTATCCTTCACTACATACGATCACCCCTCAACCACCAAGATGATTCAGGACTTGGATGAGATCTGTTCATAAAGGAAGGGTGTCTGACTGTAGTTGAACCCAAGCAAGACCGAAATTATGTTGGTGGGCAAAGAAAAGTGCTTTGAAGAATTGGTAGCCAGGTTGCAGTCTTTTTTGGTTTAAGGTACACACCAACAATTGGTCAGATCAATCCGTTGTTTAAGAGTGTTCCTGGATTCCTCACTGATTCTAAACACTTACATAGCAGCTTTCTAAAATACCCAGTTGACTAAGAGACTCGGTTGTATCCTGGCATCAGTTATATACACACCTTTGTCACCTCATCTAGTTGACAGCAATGCAATATGTATGAACACAAAATCATCAACTCTTAGAAAATTCCAACTAGTACAAAATACTGCAGAACATCTTCTTTGCAACACAAGCTACTGGAAGCATGTCAAATCTGTCCTTCATTTTCTACACCGGTTTCCCAGGTATTGAGCAAAGTTCAAAGTCCTTATCTTCAAGGTACTAAGTGGCCTGGGCTCATGTTGTCTAAAAGATCACCTAAAGCTCTGTGATGAAGACTGTAATTGACAAATCCACTCCTCAGGCATAATGGAACTTTCTGTCATATGGGTAAAGTTCATCTTTGAAGAAGACAGTTTTCTCAGAGACTGTGAATCAAACTTCCACAGGAATGACTTTCCATCATAAACTTAAGCATCTTCCACTCCAAGCACATGGCATAGTTCTTTGACCTACCTTCTCTAACATAAAGACAGAACAGCATGTACATTTAAAAATGTGACTAGAATGTAGAGGAATTAAGGACAATAATAAGAAGTTTTTTAACTATATTAGGAACAAAAAGAATCCTGACAATGGTATTGGTCCATTACTAATTGTAAATGGTAGAATAATCCATAATAATGCAGAAAATGCAGAAGTGTGCAATACAAATTTCTATTCTGTATCTAGGAGGGGGGAAAAGCTGGTGATATTGTCTCATCACTTGATAACGACACTTTTTCCATTCTACTAGACTCAAACTTTAAGGTCAGAAGGGACCACCATGATCATGTAGTCCAGTGGTTCTCAACCTGTGGCCCAATCAGCACATAGCTGTGGTGCATCTGACATCCCCAGGCCATACAGCTAGTATTTGATGCAGACCATATAACACATTGTAGGCCACATATGTGGCCTAGAATGGTAAATAGATTGAGAGACCCACTGATCTAGTCTGACCTCCTGCACATTGCAGGCCACAAAACCCACCCACCCACTCTTGTAATAGATCCCTAACCTTGGCTGAGTTATTGAAGTCCTCAAATCATGATTTAAAGACTTCAGGTTACAGGGAATCCACTATTTACACAAGTTTAAATCCGCAAGTGACCCATGCTGCACAGGAAAGCAAAAAGACCCCAGAGTCTCTGCCAGTCTGACCCAGGAGAAAATTTCTTCCCAACCACAAATATGGTAATCAGTTAGACCATGAGCATGTGAGCAAAACTCACCAGCCAGACTCCTGGGAAAGAATTCTCTGTTATAACTGAGAGACCTCCACATCTAGTGTCCCTTCACTGGTTGTTGGAGATATTTGCTACTAGCAGTCGCAGATTTGCTACATGTCAGCATAGGCTGTCTCATCATAGTATCCCTTCCAAAACCTTATCAAGCTTATTCTTGAAGCCAGTTAGGTTTTTTTGCTTCCACTGCTCCCATTGAAAGGCTGTTCCAGAACTTCACTGCTTTGATATAGGTGCTTAACTTAAATAACTCCTCTCCCTCCCTTATATTTATCCCTCTAATGTATTTATAGAGAGCAATTATATCTCTCCTCAGCCTTCTTTTGGTTAAGCTAAATAAGCCAAGCTCTTTGAGGCTCCTCTCATAAGGTAGGTTTTTCCATTCCTCAGATTATCCCACTAGCCCTTCTCGCTACCTGTTTCAGTTTAAAGTAATCTTTCTTAAACAAGGGAGGCCAGAATTACACCCAGCATTACAGGTCTCACCAGTGCCTTGTATGAGAGTGCTAACATTTCCCTGTCTCAACTGGAAATACTTCACCTGATGCATCATAGGATTGCATTAGCCTTTTTCATGGCTGCATCACATTGACTGCATATATTCATCCTATGATCAACCAATAAACCCAGGTGTTTCTCCTCCGTCCAGTTCTGGTGCCCACAATTCAAAAAGAATGCTGATAAATTGGACAGGGTTCGGAGAAGAGCCACACAAATGATTAAAGGACAAGAAAACATGACTTATAATGCTATACTCAAAGAGTTCAATCTATTTAGCTTAACAAAGAGAAGGTTAAAGGATGTATTGATTAAAGTCTGTAAGTATCTATCTGAGGAACAAGTAATTAATAAGGGGCTCTTCAGTCTAGCAGAGGAAAGTATAACATAATCCAATAACTGGAAGTTAAAGCTAGACAAATTCAGACTGACCTAATTTTTTAATGGTGAAAGTAATTAACTATTGGAACAAATTACTAAGGATCATGGTGGATTCTTCATCACTGATAATTTTTAAATCAAAATTAGATATTTTTATAAAATACGTGCCTTAGGAATTATTTTCGATCAGTTCTATGGCCTGTGTTATACAGGAGGTCTGACTAGATTACCATAATGGTCCCATCCGGCCTCGGAATTTATGACTCTGAAATAATATTGCTTAACACACTTCTGGAAGCATTCAGGTACTATGGTGATGAGGGTATGAAAAGATCCTAAAGAGAATGAAAAATAATAGATTGGCTCTTAACTGAACATTAGAAACAAGGACATGGGCCCAAATTATTTTGTACTGTGATAACTGGTCAGTGACTATGCACGTCAGTGTGTTCCAATGAACTGAGTCAGATTTTATCAGATGTGTTTAGTAGCCCATATACTGCTAATATCCAAAGGAGATATTTTAATTAGCTCAAGTGACTGAGGTTTGTCGTTTTGGAGAAGAAAGATGCAGGTTCTTTTATCACCATTGCTCCAAAGAGTTATGAGTAGTTATTGTGTCCACCACCATGAAATCCTCAGTGGCCATGGAATAATTGCTCCTCTCCCTGGAAATCCAAACTTCTTTACTGGTACATCCTGGACTCTGGGGAAGCATGAATTTGGACCTGTGTTTAGAACTGAACCATAGATCAGGCTTATCGCTAATTTTAACTGAGGTCAGTGGGAATTTCATGCACGTATCCTAGCAAGTTGAACTTGGCCAAGGATATGTACATCTCTCTGTGCAAGTATGGGATACATTTTTTCTGGCAAGAAATAAAATTAAACAGTTAATGGACAGTCAAAAATGCTTTCATAATAACCTGCAGCAGCCTGTCCATGTAAAGAGGAGGTGGTTAGCAAAACCATATACAAGTGGTGTGCACAAGGGGGCAAGCAAGAGCAGCTCCTACCCCCGAATAAGTGGCACAGAGCTCCTCTGGCCCCAGTGCTACAGGGGCACAGGGAGAAGAGCAAGCTCCTCCCGGGCACGGGGGGCACAGAACGCGCCCCTCTAAAAGGGGTCAAATTTAAATTCCTGTGCATGCCCCTGCAAGGACAGAGTTAAGCAAGCCTGAACTCCTTATGTGCTGTCGTTCTCTCACTGAGATTTTTCATTTGCTTTCTGCTTTAATTGAAGGAGAATGAAAGCTGCAACAAACAGTTTTTGCTGGCCCTTTCTAAAAGAAAAGCTCTTGAGTATCTTCCTTAATTTTTCGAAAGTGATAGGTTCGTCTCCAAAAGCACACAGTTAGCACTGAGTGAGACTGACTTGTGTATCTACAAATGAACAGTGTGTTAGCAATACATTCCTCTGGCTTCTTGCAGTGGTTTCTTCCTTTCATTCATTAGTCTTTGTGAGTGCAGTGAGCTTGATTTCAATAAAATTTTTGTCTGTATGTAGACTGAAGGAACATCCTTTTTATACAGTAAATGTACCTTTCACTTGAATGAGCATGACACAAGAGGTAATATAAAATAATGCTGATACTCTTAGCATAGTCCACTTCAGAAACCTTTGCAAAGATT
Organism: Mesoclemmys tuberculata; assembly: GCA_007922155.1. Taxonomy (NCBI): domain Eukaryota; kingdom Metazoa; phylum Chordata; order Testudines; family Chelidae; genus Mesoclemmys; species Mesoclemmys tuberculata. The sequence goes on from ML677027.1 coordinate 4,220,705, forward strand.
GCCTGGGTTTGCATGTAAAGATCTGTCCTAAAATCTTCAAGACCAAGCTCAAACTTCACAGGAATACTGCATAAAAAAAGGAAAGCACAAAGACTGAAGATTATCGTCAAAGGGAGTTTTGCACAAGTAGGGAGTGCAGGATTAGGATTTGATGGGTCCTTTTGTTATACTAAATAAACATAAGAATCAGAGACTTTACAACCCATCTAATCTATACAACCTACTATGAAAAGCAGTTTAAAAAACAATGTGATTAATAGTGTATTGCATGAACATTATATAAGATATTGGTGTCACCATATAGATGAACTATAGCTACTAGCATTCCAGTTTTTATTCGACCCGCTATTGTAAATTGTGGGCCAGATCCTCAGCTGGTTTAAATCAGCATTGTTCTATTGAGAGCTACTCTAGTTTACATCAGAAGAGGATCTGGTCTGTAATATTGAAGCACTCTGTTTAAGTAAAGTTCTACTGGCTGGGAGGTGGGGGTGGGGCATCAGCTCTTAAATTATGATTCTTTAAAGATCAATGGCTATAATTAGTACAGTTAGTCTGAGGCACTGATGTAGGTGGTACTTTGATTCTTTTTTCTCATAAAACACCATTTCCTATCGGGTGCCAGGAACATTAGGATTATAAAACAATGCAGAATATAAAAAATATTTATTGGGCCTCTATCTTAAGCTTTCTTCTGGGTTTCCTAGTGAAGGAAATAAACATAAAAATAAAATCATAAGCTTTAGACTTTATGGAGTTGACTGTTTTAAATAGCCTATTAACATCTTCCACGCAGCAACTGCAATGACATAAATTAAGAAAATGAGGTCCCATATTAGTAATAACAAAATATAGTTGCCAGGGTCCCCTTGTCTGGTCTTAGATATATTGTAACCATTTAGTGCTGTTCATCTGTACTATGGACGATGCATCTAAAATAGATCAGCACAAATTTTGTTAAAGCAAATTCTTCCAAATCCTTCCAGCAGGGTAGGAATTAAAGACCCATCCTGCTATGTGCTGAGTACGCCTATAAAATCAATGGGTTCTCCCTGTGCTCAGCACACTGCAGGATTACACTCTAATAAGTAATTTGCCTCCTTTCAAGTGAAGACAGTTCTAATCAGTTGTCACTGAATTAAGAGACTTTTACAGATGATTTGTGTCTGGTTAATTCCTTAAGTGTCAGATACAAGCACAGCTAATTCATTGTAGAAGTATAGAGGCCATTAAATGTTACCAATAAAAAGGGCTCAAGGGTTGTTCTGCCTAACATGACATCATTTTAATATTTCTCTGGACCCTGTGAGCTTTGTTATGTAATATTAGTGTAGGACAATTAATGCAGTGATACTAGAACAGACTTATAAATTATGACAAACCAGAGACCGCAGGGTTTTTAATTGTGCATGAAATTCATTTCATGTCTCATCCATCAAAAAGAAAAAGTAAATTCTAACAAACTTGATTATGAATTTTAAGTTTGAAAGTCACAGAAATGAATGGTAACAATGGAATGCTCGTGTCAGCAGTCTTAAAGGTGCTAGCTACCAATTGGTAGGAGGAGTTATCATGTTAATAGCTGTGTGACAGGATTGCCACTCTTGTGCCTCCTGCTGGTTAGTCTGGGGAATCACTCTGCAGCTCCCAGCACCCCCACATATAGTTGTGTGTTGCCTGCCATTACCTTCATCTGAGGACTCATGTCTTTCCCAAGCCCGCAGCGTCCACTTCATGACACAGCCCTCCAGCTGTGCCACAATCTGTGCTCTCTCTCTCTCCCCTTCCAGGGATTCTGCAGTCCCACTCTAGCCACTTCCTCCAGTGACAGAAGCAGTCCATTGTCTGGCCCTTACATCAGTATTCTCAGCTGCTCCTTCTCCAGAGCCAGTCACTGCTCCGTCTGAGGTGCTGACCTCCCTCAGCCTAGAGGGAAGCCAGCCTTCCCTCCCCGAGCTCCTGGGCGTGACTGCCTTCTCTGTTCTCTGCTAGCTGCCTATATAAGGCCTCCTTGGTCCTGATTAGCTGCTCCTAGGGCTAGTGTGGGGCAGCCACCCCACCACAGGCTGAGACTTTAAAAAAATGATGCCTAATCTAAATAATTGGCATATGATTTTTCAAAAGAGAGCTGTGCACCCACTCTCTCCTCCTGACATCAGTGGGATCTGCTGGTTGCTCAGGATTTTTAAAAATCAGGCCACTTTATTTAGGGAGAGAAATGCTGATCCTATAAAAATCAATGGCAAAATTCCCATTGACTTATGTGGGCCAGGATTTCCAAGTAGACAAAATATTGACAAAGGAGCCAGGGAAGCTAAAGGTAAATGTTGATATTTCCCTTGATGTGTTCCACCCATTCTTAGATGCAGTGTTACACGTGTTCGTCAGAGCAAGATGTGAAGGCGGACATGACTGCAGAAAAAGAGCAGTGGCTGTATGTTGTACCTTTACACCCAATGCAGAGGAAGAACCTGTGGAACTGAATTATTGTAGAATGCCAATGCCATAGTTTCTGAACATATTTCAGGGTATACCGGTTATGAAGTTATGTCTCCAGTATCAGGATCACTGGACACTTCTAAGGTAGCTAGGCCTCAAATCACTCACAGTGGGACTTTCAAAAGGAGTTAGGTGAGTAGGTGCTTTTGAAAACCCACTATTAGTGCTTTGTAGATCAAAGCGAGCACCCTGAACTCCTCCTAGGTTTAGGGATTTGCATTCTACTGTTAAAAAGGGATGAGGGAATAAAACCGGCATTTAGAAATTAAGAGAGATTGTTCTGAAGCTGGCTAATTCACCTCCATTTTTGCTAGCACAAATATATCTGGTTCTATAAACACTAAAAATGATCACTGAAGCTGCAAAAGGCCCAACTTCTCTACTTCTTTTCTAATTATTATTTAAAACTATGACCTGGGGAAAAATATATCCATTTATTTGAATCTTGAATGTCACACAATAAAATCTACATGCATCCATGTCTGACAAAGATATATAACCTTATCCAATATAAATGGTGAAATATACCATGCAGATGTAATAACTATGTCTATATGGATTAGTTTATGTTACAGATGTACATATATAAGTTCCTAATAAAGAATGCAAAATCGTATTGAAAAAATACTCAAATGTGACCAGCTACCACTATTTATTTTGGTAAACCTGACGTTTAAACATAGCCTCTCCTTTGGCTCCCACTGTAACTTAATTTTTTTGCTGTTTGATTGCTTTTTTAATGTGTTTTGGTTTGTTTTTTTAATGTGTTTGGTTTGTTTTTGTTAGGGTCAATTTTGATATAAAGAATACTGCTTTGTATCATATGATGAAATCGCTATCTGATCCTGATAACTGCTTCTGATTATTCTGTTGTCTTGCCCTGTATAAAAGCCCTAAACTAAGGGCCCTTTTGAAAATAAAACATTATGATATGTAGTTTCCGTATTATAATTAAAGGATAGAAAATTTTACTGGTAAAGACATCTAACCATATGAAATATTTGTGGATGACCAGAGAAAACATCATGACTTTCTAGGAAAATAAAATCTGAATGGAAACCTTTCTTACTGGCTGAACTAATGCAGTTTTGTTGTAATACATTATTTAATCTGGACATGGTTTTCCACTGAATCACTTTTGTTTCATCCCTATTACATTTAACATAACTGAGTGAATTTTGAGGTAAGATTAATTTGATTTGACAGAGTAAATTAGCAACCAGTTCGGTACCAAACTCTATAAAGCACCCAACGAGGTGACATTTTTAACATAGAATAAATGTAACCACTCTTGCAGTTTGCCAACAGCAGGAAAAAGATATCATTCTGTTAGTTAAATATAAATTGATTTATTCACTTAGGAAAAGGATAAAAGAGTAAAAGTTCTGTATTAACAGATATGATGAGATTGATTCTGCATTCTGGGAATGAAAACACATGACATTTAAAAGTTGGTTGTATCAAGGAAGAATGAGTGATTAAGATGAACATATGCAGAAACAGAATGAGTTGGATTAAAAGTAAGAAATGTGTGAATAATTTAAAAATTAACTAGTAGTCAGAGGGCTAGGGAAGCCACTGGTTTATGAAGTGTCTGTCTATCATGTAAATTTAAGGATTTCAGTTGGACTGTTCACATATTTACTGTTAGACACATATTTAGGCCTAATATTTAGGCCTAATTCAACAAAATATTTAAGTGATTAAAAGGGTTTTATACCATTGTTGAGCAAAAATTATTTGTATCTATCTGTCTCAGATATCTAAATGTCTAGATGTCTAAAGGGCATGTCATCAAAGAATGCAAGCAATAATACTGAGAGTATCAAATCACGTAGTGTCATTTTTGGCAGATCATAAAAATATTGCTGAATTCTAACGAGGGTAAAGTTCACAATGACACAAACCACCCCCAAATAATAGCAGCAAATTTGCCTTCTATTACTGATGGAGAAACCAAACGCTAATATGATTTTATATATAAACATGCACATATACAAAAAGATATACATTATAAACCTGTGTCTCATACATTAGTCAAACATCCTCAACCAATTCTTCTGGTTCCTTCCTCCAGCCTGTCAACGTCACTTCAGCCCCATCACCACCACATACCAGGAAGAGAGGTAGGTTTTCATTCTTCTGGTCTTTGTGCTTTTTGCAATGGGGAAGTGAGGCCTTAAGAAAACTCACGGCTATTGGAGCCATCAGAAAAGGATCAAACTAAAAAGCCCCTCTCTGATCCTGTGTTTAGGGAACATGCATTAATAAGTAACATGCCTAGGAGGTCAAAAGCTACTGGAGGTCATCAGGCAGGCCATTCAGGTGGTGAATAGTCCATTTTCAGGTTAGGGCATATGAGGAGCTCTATGAGCATGTTCACCAGTGTCTCTAATGACACTCTCAAGAGCTTGCTCGTGTGATGAGAGTTCTAAGCCGGAGTGCTCTGAGCCTGATGAATCATTTGCAGTAATTATCTGTGAGTTCTATATGTTCAGCCAGTCACAAGAAAGACACTAGCCAGGTGACCCCAAGTCAGGAATATGGTCTCCTAATGAAAGCAGTTACTCCAGTCTGCTCAACATTGCTACCTGGCTGAGGATGCTCCTTGCTATCCAGTAGTTCTGATCGATTATCCCTATCCTTGCTTAGGTTCCTGCTCAAGCTACAGTCAATCGATCGGCCGACATACAGGTCACTACGTACAGTCAGTGGGATGGTCAGAGTCAAAGAATAAAGTGATTTAAAATAAAGAGTCTTAAAAAGAGGTTGCTCTAAAAAAGACAATGACACAAATGATGTCATGTCCAATAACAAAGGAGGGATTCAGTTTTCTAAGCACAGTAAAAAATTTAAAAAAAATAAATCCTATTGCTGATGGCTTCATAAATAAACTTTTGAGCAGTCAGAGAAAAAATAAAAACATGTTTATGAACAATTCTGAAGGTATTATTTGCTCCTTCAAAAAAAAAGAATATATTGCTAATCAATTACCTAAGCAATCATCACTACATACTGGCCGTGCAGTGAGATAGACTTAACTCATTAACCTGTCACGATGGTAAAAGGTCATTCATCATGATGGCTATCATTGTGTCAAGCATCAGGTTCTCCCAAGAACATATCTGTCCATCATGGTCAAGATCTTCCCATTAGACAATCCATCATTTTGAATAACACAAAAATAGTTTCATCACTGTCTGTTGCTTCACAAAATAGTTACCTAACTCCATGAAAGGATTGCGTAAATGAGAGATCTATTTTCACATCAGAGAATAAGTTAAATGATAAAAGACGATGATATAGTTAAAGTAAAAAATGTGGATTTGTAAATATGAGATGATGACTAAATAATCTGGTTGAAGATTTGTGGGCCAAATTGAGTGAATTTCCTTCATGGATTTATTATTCCCAGATTAAGGAAAGTCTGAGGCATGAGTGTATGCACGTACACATTTTTAAATTAATCTAGCAAAGATCAAATAAAATATATTATTCAAGTTGAAAAAAAAAAAGTCCCAGAGCCTCTACTTCACTCCTATTAGCATACATATCAGCATCTGGAGCCATGTGAATCAGGAGGTACAAAATTGCTGCAGAGGACTGGCCTGGCACAGCACATCTACATTGGAGCTGGAAGGGGAGATTCCCAGCTCAGATAGATGTATCTATCCTAGCCCTGCTCCAGCTAGCAAATACAAATAACAGTGAGTCCATGGTATAGCTGCTCAAGCAAGCTGCCCCAAGTACAATCCCACCTGATCCCCTAGGTACATAGGCAGCTAGCCTGAACTGTACTACCATGACCCTACTGTTATATTTAAGGACTAGCTTGATTAGAGCTAGCATAAGTATATCTATGCAAGCTGGGACTCACACCTTTCATCTTAAATGCAGACATGCTCACACCAGTCTTTGCACTCCCCTAATCCTAGGCTGGATGTGTCAGGTGAGTTCTCTGGAATAATTTAGAAAAGCCTGAAGGCTGTTCTGTGTTGTGCCAGTTGTCCCCAGATGCTGATATATAAATCAGGACCAGCCCTGGATATGCCCTTTCTTCAGCCTGGACACCTAGTGAACAGGGAGGTGGGGTTGATTAGTAGATATTATAATGGCTGTAAGTCACTTGAACAACCCCCTACTTTAGGACTAATGACCTTTGGCCCACCAGTGGTAGGTATAGTGCTGCTTTGTGCCAGCAGGGTAGCAAACAGTACGCACAACTTAGGGGAGAGTCTGGGAAAACATCTACAGGTAGAGGACACCATAAGGTAGAATCTATATGAATGCAAATACCTGGTGATAAAAATGCATTTAAAGTAATGGGGTGGATGCTATGATGCTATGATGATATATATGTCTGATATATGATGGGGTGTTTGCTCCCAGAACAGACCAATCTGGCAAATCTTTAAATGATGCAAATTGGCATAGCTCTATTGACGTCAGTGGAGCTATGGTAAAACCAGAAAACTGAGATCACTTATAAAGGCAGTAAAGCTTTCCTGAAGAAGTAATGAAAATATACTAGACTTTAATTAATCAATTATAAACTGGTTGAATGGTGCATTGGGGCATTATTATTGCTACCCTACATGATTTCTTATTAGAACGACTCATTTTGGAATGCAGAAGTCTGTCCTGGAATGTGTTAGTGAAAATCGTATGGAACTACAGTATTCCCAGGTTAAGAAAGCAATAGTCCTAAACACACAATCCAGCATGTGAGTCATTTACTTTTATTTATGAATTAAGCTTTTGATCCAAGCCACAAACCAAATTTGAACTACATTCTGACTGACTCAAATATAGGGCTGACATAACTATTTTGAATATTTTAATGTATGAAGAGCAGAAATGGTGATAAAAATCCAGCAATATCACATTAGTAGTATTTTATTACTTTTATTTACCCAACTGATTGGTGTGGATACTTCTACTGAGGTTTGTTTTTTAATCCAAATTCAATTAGGCAGAAATCAACAAATAAAAACACTGCAGTTAAACATGAAACAATAGTTATAAATTAAGTTACCTTTCCATTTCCCTGCTTTCATATGCACTACAAAATTATTTTTAAGATTGGGCTTTTTATAGATAATAAGAAGAACTATATTCAGAAGAGAATGAATTTTATTAAGCATGTTTGTTTGCAGATATTAATATCATAAACTTCCATGGTTCTCTATTGTCAATGAAGCCAAATCATATTGAAGAAAAACACCTGTGAAGTTGGAAACATGTGTACATATGTAGTAAAACATTTTATCTGCTTTTAAGAGAAAACGGTCTCAAATACTGTGGGACTCTATAACAGAGGAAGCTGAAAGTGTGTAGGCAAAACTGACATAATATATACGCTCAGAACCAAAATACACAGCCAGCAATGGGTAAAAATTGATTGCATAGCTGACTCAACAGAGTAGTTCAGCTCTGCCTTCACTGAAGAACCTCCTTCCAACAAAGAGTGAGATTTATACTAGGCACTACCTATTGAAGTGCTTTCACAATTGGATCTGGAATATAGCAACAATAGCGATGAAGACGTGTTAGAGTAGTTAAAATAACACATCCATGAAAGGTCTAATGAAGATCAATTGTGTTGTCTTTTCAGTAACTGTACTGAGACATTATTGCTGGAGGACTTCAGTGAATTACATCCCTGTCTCACCCTTTTAGTATTTCAAGTGCTATAATGTAATGGAAACAAGTGATTCTGTGAGAACAGTAGCTTCAGGATGGTACCAGCTCCCATATGGCTCAAATTCATCAGCTAATAATTAGATATCCACCCAACAAAACCCCACGAGCTACTGCAAAGTTTGGAAGTAACTGAAGTTTATCTCACCCGGGAGCCAAATCCTGCTTCCTTTGCTCACACAAATAATTCCTATTGATCAAAAGGGACTTCACGGAACTTCACTGGGATTACTAACACGATTGAAAGAAACAGGATTTGGCCAAAGGCTCAGCTCATCTGGGCAACACCTTTCTCACAGTATGCAAACCATATTTAAATTTGGCAGAAATCCCATCTTTTATCCTCACGTTGCAGCCACGCCAGTGCATAAAAGGAAATAAAAACAGTGCACGCCTACTTTTTTCACCCACAATTACTCTTGCCTACTTTCAAAGCCCATGGCATTGCAAAGGTTAACAATGGAATTTCTAGCCAATTGTTACATGTTTAGCAGGAAAACAGTCAGGTAAATAGAACCCATTCGTCTTTTTATTTATTTGATTTCATTTTCTTCCAGTTAAGACTGGGAGAGAGGGCTTAATAAGAACATTAAAAAGAAGCACCATTCATTGGGTGTGCTCTTTGGAGATAGTCAGCTAAATTCCCCCATGCTGACCAGACTTTTTAATTTAAGCTGTCTAGGTTGAAATGCCGCTGCTGGAAATGAGTCCTTTTCTACCCCTACAAGGATAACAGAGATCAGTAATCTGAAAAATGAAGATGATATGGTTCTTATCTCTGCTATGTGGAGCTGGCCAACATAATCAGGTGGAAAAAAATAATTTCCACAAGTATCTATTTTGGCTGTCTTTGAATATCCATAAAGAAAGAAGACAGGTATCATTGCAGAAGTGGGTCCAGGGTTATTGGATTGTTTTATTTAGACCTCCTAATGAGAACACCTCCTATGAAAAACTCTTAGCCATATTAAATACCGCTACAATTAATTATCAGAACACACACAACGTGCCTGACACTGAATATATTTTGGGGCAGTAACAAACTTCTGATAGCCCCTTGATCTGAAAGGTAAGAGCAAGGAATATAGCAAGTTGGTACGTGCTCATACAACAATCACCCTTCAGTTTCACAGTTAAGTGATCCTGCAAATTATTCTACAAAGGGCAGACCTCTCCTCTCCCCCAATGCCACACTCAATTCAGAGGGACTCTGCGTTGGTCTACTTCCATAGAACAGTTTGGAGGGCTAGGGTGTAAATCTGATGAATTTATTTTCATGGCAGAAAGAGTACAAATGTGATATTTAGTTGTTGGAACTGAATGAAAATTGCCTTACAACACTCATATTTAACTTCCAAGAACTGAATGTGACCTTTACCAAATATCCATGGCTTGAAATCCAGTTTCCTCTTTTATGTGCTATTAGGGACTTCCATGTTTACAAAGCTGTTTTTTGGGCATCAAAGTGCCTCATACCAAACATTTGACTGGCAACCCTGCTTTGCTATGAATATCCTACTACATATATATACATATATATAAACAAACATATAGTTTGGGACATCCACCAAGCCTAAAGAGAAATGTATTGACAACTTCATCAATTACCTAAAATCTATATACCTGCAGAAGTTTAAATTTACTGAGGTTAACTACCTCCTCTGAAGGATTTTTGCTGATTTTCCCCAAGAGGAAAATAATTAATGGAACCTTATCTATTCAGCCCTATAGTTAGGTGATTCATTGAAGAATCGAGATTCACTGTAGTCATTTAAGGTATACAGGATGGTAAAATATAGTGCCCAGATCCTCAGAGAAATACTTAAAATTTTATCTTGAAAAAGAATGAAAACATTCTTAAAGCTTTGACAAGACCTGCCACACGGTACAAATTATGCTTTATTCCCAAAGTCCTGTAACTCTATAAGTTTATTGGGGTAAGATTTAGTCATCATGCTCCATAGACAAGTGACAAACAAAAATGTCCATCTAACTTGCCCAGACTTTTGTGTTTGCTTTAATATTTGTTTCTCTCTGTTTCCTTCAACTTTCTTCTTCATATTACTGAACAGTCCCATCTCTTATTTGTTAATCATACATACTTTTACAGTGATGACTTTACTTTGGCAGGTTTGGAGTTCAGGTTCATATTAGAACAACATCCAAATATTTGCAATGGAGATATGAAGCAGAGTATCACCTATAAAAACCAAGAGTGTATACTGAGGATACAAAATGGTATATCTTTTGCCTTGTACACTTTACAAGGTAAAATCCCAACCCTGCAAACTTTTGTGCATGCACTTAGCTTTCCTAACATGTCACAACGGTAAAGTTAATCACTCACACACGTGTTTGCAGGTACAGGGCTTAAGTCTCTGTTGAAAGGAATGTTTCTCTGACACTTGCAATTACATTAATTGGCACCAGTTTTTCTTCAGTTCTGGGAAAACAGAAATCTTGCTGTTGAGTAGAGGTCAACTAAATCACAAGGGTGCCTTCTCTGTCATGCTTCTTAGGGGAATTTAATCAGAGACAGTTTAAGAATTACACTATCGCAGGTGACCTTCCCTCATTTCAGCAGTGATCACATGAAGCAATGATAGTGCATGTATCATATCTGTGATTATTGTTTATTTCTCTGTAGCCTGCTTACTTTGTGTGGTCAGTAGTACAGCTGAGTAAAGACCACAAAAGAAGAGATTGTGAGTATGGGGTCCTATAACAAAAAATTAAAAATTGAATTCACATTCCTTTTTACTCACTTTTTTTTTTGAATATCCCAACAGACATGTTCATCAGCAGAAATTATCATGGAAAGAATACTTTTGAATCAAATATTATCCAATACCCATGGAGAGCAAATGTCTGACTATAAATTTGCATTTTTACAGCATCTAGCACAATGGGGCACTTAGGCGCTATCACAACATAATTAATAATCTTCTTCTTCCTTGTCTTAATTCCATCAAATGGGGTCCCTTCTACTAGTCCTATCTCTCCAAAGTGCTCTGTTCAATGCCATGTTCTCTGCCATACCACATGTTAACATATCTTCCTTTATGACATCTGGCCACTTCTTCTTGCGTTGGCCTCTATCTTTTTTAATTCAGTGTTTATCTGTTGGACTTTCTTAGCAACATAGCAGTCAGGTCTGCACTTCACATGCCCAAACAATCTGAGCCTGTATTCCCCCTCTTTTTTTTTTTTTCTATTTGTGGCTGTTACTTTGAGGATCTCTCTAATCCACCAATTCCTTTTGTGGCTTTTTTCTTGCTAGAGCCATTCATTCATCTCATCTCAACATTCGTATTTCTGTGGAACAGATCCTTTGTTCATGTTTCATCTTTGTTGCCAAAGTAATTACATAATGCTAAATAAGCAAATAATGAAAGACAAAGTTAGAGGAAACAGCTATGAGTAATTTGCACAACTCAAATGGAAAAGAGTAGTCAGCGTGAATGCCCAGAGGGAACAACAACACTAGAGGCAGTACAGTAAATTCTATAAATAGCCACTATTATGTGTCTATTAGAAATTCATAGACGGACTGAACAGTAGGTAAGGAGGTATTTAAGTGCCACCTGGTGGATATCTTATGAACTCTCCCTCTGTCACGCCTTTTCTGAAATCCTATAAATTACACTCAAATGTACAACTGACCTCAGCAAGGTTGACATACGTGGTATAGACTGAAGAGCACTAGAATAGCGTGGATTGTGTGATTTTTTGTATTAGAAAGCGTGAGCTTACAGTTAAGATTCTTCAGCTGAGTGTGCTGTGGAGGAATTAGATGTATGAATTGTGGTCCATGTTAGCAGTGCAAGGGATCCTCTTGAGGTGAGTGTGTAAGTTGTTTTGGGTATTATGAGGTAGGTTAAATAAGGTACATGAACTAGGTGTTTTAATTGGTGATTTCCTTGATTTTCAGTTATTGGTGGGTTAGGAAGCCACCTACACTAATTCTAGAACTGTGTGTAGGCTTCAATGGGACTACTCACACACTTCAAATCAGGACCACGTAGGGCTGCCTTTGTGTGTGGGTGTAGCATACGGGGTCTCTGATCTCTTTTTGGTGTCCCTATGCACTAGCGCAATACAAATTATTATATTAAAATAATGATGTCATGTTTTGCTGGATCAGGGCTATCATAATTTGTAAATCCTCTTGCAGACTGCTTTTGGCTCATGGCATGAAAGGCACAGAATAAATGCCAATCATTTATTTATTAACTATATTATTAATGGCTCGGCCCTTTGCTTTCTGAAGCCTGTGGTCCTTATAAACAATTTAACTACCATGAGCTAGGGTGACACAGTGACTGAAGCTCCTCAGAAGGAACAAAACTGATCAATAACGTACCCCTGATTAAGCAAAAGCAATCACTTGCATTGACTTTAGTGGGCAATTTGTGTTCATCTTATATTGCAGCTGCATATGAACAAGGAGAGCAGGAAAAACGTAAAAGCAGCAGCAAGTCAATTGATATTGGTGATTGTGGCCAATTTCTGGAATTAAAATAACCTTGTTCAGAATATAGCAGGATTAGCTGTTGACCCTGTTGGCCTAATACAGTTCTATTATGCTATTATGCTTATTTTCATCAGGCTTTCTGCCCTAACACAACCGATTATGCTATAATTGAAAGCACCCACTGCTGTGTGTATTGATGCCGCTTCTGCATTCAGAATTCAAAAGCTTTTAGGTACTCAGTTAATCGGTATGGGGAAATATTTAAGTAAAATACTGGTAGATAGAGCAAGAGCATCTGAAAGAAAAATAATTCAGTAACTACTGTTTGAGTGAAGAAGGCCACTGACCGCTGCCCTTCTCAAATAGCTGTCTGGAAGTGACAAAAATCAGTCTTGGTAATTTTATCATATCTTCATATCATTTTCTAAAAAAAATTAGAAATTCTTTTGTTCTACTCCCTTCTTCCAGAGATGTATGGTATTGACTCCTTGATTTTATTCATGGTTAGTGAAGAGTGTCATAAGTGGGGAAAGCTAAAGAAATGAGTGTTATTCCCTTTTATTACCATTCTAGGGCTCAACGGTGCACTTGCCATATTGATGAGCCTTTGCTTAAACTTAGTGATGGGAAAGCTCGTGGTTTTGAGTAAGGGCTCACCTTACTCACCTTACGGAGAAGTTGATTTTAGGGATCAACCTAGTGTCCACTGAAGTGAATAGGAGTAAATGGTTTTATTGGCTTTAGTTGAAATGGACGAAGGCCCCGACTCTTAAATGATTTCAATGGGAGTTAGGTTCCTAATTACTGTTCATGATATGGGCCAAAGCCCATAATTAATGTAAAGTTATGAGTTTGAAAACATAATATATGCCTTTATTTTAAACTGTATCTAATACGTTTCATTTGTTTGTTGTAATTTACACATAGCACAATTTCAGGGATGCCTATTACACATTTCACAATACCGCTGATGAACCACAGTCCCAGCCACATGCAAAACTAAACACTGTTTCCATCACATGGGAATACTTCAACAAGGTTAAAATATCCTATTTTAGACGCTGCCAGTCGGTTATGTGTTGAGACTAACTGTAAACTAGATGCTTCAGAGCATGAACAGAAGCAGATAGCTAAGTATTCTAAGTGAGATGTCCATTAACTGTTAGATGAAACGTGTTAAATTTTCCCTTGATAGAGAATGTCACATAGAATCAGATCTGATCCCAACAACATGCACACTGAGAGAAGAAAGGCAGATTTCACCCTCAGTGAAGTCCCAGCTCTGTTCAGGCATAAAGAGGTCCTTTCCTCCTAAACTGTCAGGCTGTCATGTATAACAAGAACCTTCTATAACAAGAAGGCCAGCTGGCAGGTTGTCTTGCTTGAAGATTTTATATCAGTTCCTCCAGTGTGCAGAGAGACAGAGAGAAACAAGAATACAGGGGCATCTACATTTTCATAAGGTTAGCTATACAGACCTACCTACTTTTTATAAAATGATCTATCTTACATATAGTTCATGAAGACTCCTGATAGGGCCATAATGTGAGCGTGGGAGGGAGAGTGAAACAGACTCTGTATGTGGGATTCAGATCTCCAAGACGAACACTTTGCAGTCATAGAGGGATGAGGCCAAGTGTGAGGAGACTGCTTGCAGTAGAAATAGGATACCTTGAGCTACCACTTCAAATTGCAGGTATGTTGACTCAGTGAAGTGATTCAGGGAGTGAATCAAGGAAACCCATGAATAAAATAACCAACATGTGAGCATGAATGAGATCTGTGACCTCCTGACCCAGACTGTGGATTTGTTGAGGCAGCAGATTAGATGACAACACAAGGGGAATCAAATCTCCTTTCAGGCTCTCCTGCTTTATGAATACCAGCTACTGTACCTCTTTATGCCCAGGTGAACTGTCTTTGGTAGTGTCTGATGACAGTAAGTCTAATAGAAGTGGAATGGCCCATCCAGGAAATATGAGATGTGGATTCTGTTTGCAAAAATACATTGCTGGAATGAGGGGCATTCACAGCAGGAGTTCAAAAGCCTTGCTGTAAAAGTAATTATTTTTTTCTCTCTTTAACTCTTGCTGTTTGATCCCCCTGTTGAAAAAACAAAAATCACATTTAGTTGAATATAGAAGTGATTATCATTGTTTTCAACCGACAAGGTGTCGAGGGAAAAGAAGATGGATTCTCTCTTTTCCGGGGGAACCAGTCTGACTAAATGGCTGACAAAGCATAAGATGGAAAGTGCCTTTCTAGCAGATGTTTTATGTATTATGTGTAGCAATAACAAGATAGTTTTGAGGCCTAAGGCACCAGTAAGTACAGAATGAGGAGAAAGACCTTGCCACTTACAGAGGGGGAGTTGAAATTGGGAGACTAAGGAATTCCTTAGATAAGGAGTTTTTAGTAAGTATTGCCATGGAAACTGTGAGGTAAATAGATTTGTTTGTGTACGACTATATAAGCTTTAAGAAATGTATGCTTAGGGTCGCCCTGACCATCAGGCCACCTCCTTACTTAATGGAAAATAAACTTTGACTTTGATAACCTGCTGTCTGGCTAATTTGGACCATCTGCTGGGCAATGGACATGTAAGTAAGGACCCCTGAGTTTGGGTTCCTTGACAAAGGGCCATTGTGAATTACACAACACGGGCATAGATATGTATGAAATCTACACCCAAATGTATGACTGCTCTTTCACTTGCTGAACCAGTTCATGGGTGAAGAGTACATTTAGCTATAGGGGGCTGTGTTAATGTGTACTCATTCTTTAATTCAGGCATGAAGAGGCATTATTGACTGAAATGTTATGCTTACTCAGACTATTTGACTGAACAGTTATGGAAAGCAAATAAAGAAGATAAACTATTCAAAGTGACTAAAGAAAGGTAAGGTCATAGTTCGCAAAATAAACTGAAGTCTGTGATACTAAAAAAATAAAAAAGAAAGCACATAGTACATAAAAGTGATTTGAAGGAACTGAATGTTTAAGAAAGGACTGGATTTGTGCTAAGGAGAAACCCACTGAACTCAATTACTCCAGTTACTACTGCCTTTTCTACAGATGCAAAAGTAGCTTACTCACTCATTAGTCATTCCTTACAGAATTATAATCTATCATAACCTCATCTTTTCTGTATTCCCTTGTGAATACAGAAAGGAAAGCAAATCTATAAACAAACAAACATATACAAACAAAAAGACAGCTATAAAACGCTGCTCATCTGTCAGGAGCACAGTCAATATTAAACATCTTTTACTTTGCCAGTGATTGATTGCTCTTTGCCTACCATGTCATGGCAAAAGAAGGTGTTTTTGAAACAGGCAAATATCTGGACACCTCTAAAGAAAAGAGAGACTCTTCCCCAAAATTTCAGAACTGTTTCTGCCTCACATCACTTTCTTTTATCTCAATGAGAAGATGTCCCCAAAGAATTAAAAAGCCTCATTTAAGGCTTGTGATCCAAAGCTCATTGAAGTCAAACACTGTGGGTGCAATTTTGATCTCACTGAAATCAATGGCAAAACTCCCATTGGCTTCAATGAGGCAAAGTTTTTCCCCTGAATATTCTTGGGAACCCATACACTATAGAATAACTGGGTTTATTCTGCCTCTCACACATGGCTTTCCACCACTAGCACTAACACTACTCTAAGGGGGAACAAAAATCTCTACTCCAAAAACTAATGCAGTCTTTTTTTCTTCAAAAATGTATCAAATCTTCCTATCACTACTAATGACTGTACAAAACAATACAATATTTCAGTGTCTGTTCTTGAATGTTTGGGCACTATGAGTGCTTGTCACTACATTTTTGCCATTTGGAAAACTAAACTGGAAATTCCTGACAATCAAATACTACAGGAAAACTTTAGATACTTTCTTAATATTTTTTTAAATAAGAATATGCAGCTTTGGGAATCATTCATGAAATAATATTACAAGATCATTACAGAGAATGATTCTGCATTGGAGTGTTCATATTGAGATGGAGACACCTAAAAAATGAAATGGTCAGCAAAGTGGGAAAAAAAATAGTTTCCCTCTTTTCAAGGAAATTTTTCCAATCTGTACTTCTTTGGGCACTGAAATGCTGGAGTGATTTGAGCATTGAGGGCCTGATCACTGAAGTTAATGGAGTTGCAAGTGTTCAGCATCTAACACTATCAGACCCCAAATACATAAGGGCAACCCAAATTTGAAAACTGGACTTTCCAGTGAATAAATAAGGATCCTCATGCAACCTCCCCTACATTAAACAGGCCGGCTTCAAAAGTGCATGCTGACAATCCTTTATTGGCATCTTTCCCTCTGCACTGTTGGTTCCTCTGATTATAGAAAAATAGTTAGAAGAGAGGGTCTAGAGCATTTTATTGGGGATGTTCACTAGCTCTATAGAGCTTTTTATGATAGTTAATCCATTTTGAATATAGCAATACTTCAGTGGTCATATCAGCATTGTCTTTGATTTTGCTGATCCACACAGACCCATGCTAGTGTCTGGATAAACTAATTTAAAATTAGATTAGAGAGAATAGTGCTTCCATTCACTTAGAATGATTGAAGTGAAGAAAGAAAGGAAACGCCATAACTTTTAGTTCTCCACTGAATGCACACTGGGAACAGAGTCTTCAGCTTCATGTTTAGACTTTTATATAATTCCTCAGCCAGATTTACTCTCACGTGTGGAAGCCAGAAAACTTTTTGTGGCAAAAAGAATTTTTAATGAAGCCATTGAGAATCCTTACAATTAGTTTATGAAAGTAATCTAAGAACCTATGTATGTTCTACAGTATTTTGAGGAACTAAATGTTTCAGTTCATTGAAATATTGTCTAGTTTGTAGATAATACTGTTGATATTTCTGTAAAATTAAGATACAAACTACCCACACTTTCCTTGCAGGTTATAGCATGTTATCGTATATAGACATACTCAAATTAATATATATGATGTGAAGAAAAGACTGTGTATATTTTATTGTGGTGAAATGCATACCAAATTATGTATCAGTTATTTTACACCTTTAGGAACAGAGCCATTTTACTGATCGAACAGTAAAGAAATATATTATATAATGGCAGTGACAGAGTTTTAGGATTCAGACTTCGACTTTATTTATTTATTCAGTGACCTTTTTGATAATTCTTTGCAAATTATTTATTATTATTTCAGTCAGCTGAATGACAGGCCTTGAGGTAAATTTAACAACAATATAAATGTTATTCAGATATCTTCTGGTAAAGGATATTATTTATAGAAGAAAAGAAGAAAATCCTTTCCAAGTTACAGTAGTGATAGACATTTAATATTCACTTCCTCAATAATGGTGAGATTCACTCTGTTCACAGAACCTACATAGTGAATATGTGACACTGAAGTATCATTAAAGTTGCAGATAAATCATCTATAACGTGGTGAATTTCACCATAATGGAATGGTAATAATAATGCATGGACAGGCGATGTCAATGCAACAGTTCCCATATTTTTTTCATAGCATCAACAATTTCTTTAATAACAGCCACCATTTTTCTTATGTTCCACATCCTTGCCTCTTTGGAATCATACATCTTCCCTGTGCCAACTATAATGGCTTACATGGAATGATTGTGTTATTAAAGTATTTGCTTTATTTTTAGATACCGACTAGTCTAATTTAGCACCTAAATCACTTTGAAAATGTGGTTTGTATAAGGCTATATCTCCTTGAAAGTCAACGGGACATAGAATCCTAAGGCCCAAATCCTTGGAAGTATTAGGTGCCTAACTCTCATTGATTTCAGTGGGAGTTAGGCACCTTAATACCTTTCAGGATCTGGTCCAAAGTGTCTTTTGAAATCTGGACTTAGGCTCCTAAATCATTAAATACTTTAGAAATTTTTACTCTTAAAAATAAAATATGTAGCTGCACTGTAGTCAATGGCAAAACTGCCACTCTCTGGAACTCACTCTGTCAGGGAATTAAGTCCATTTCTGGGCCAAATACTGTCACATTTTTGGATCACAAAAGCACCCAAAGTCATGCAGTTCTATTACACAGAACGAAATAAACTGCAGATAGTTCACCTAAGGAGAAGAGTACATTTGCACACTACAGAACACTGCTCCCTGTGGACTCAAATTATGTCACCATTGTGGGATGCTTCAGGGTTGACATGGCAGGGACAGGTCAGGAAGAAAGGATGCAAGAAGACTATGCAAACCCACTGGGCAATCTTCAGATTGCCTCTATATATGGAAGATGACTGCATGCATTTTTCTAGCCCTTTGACTTCTCCCACCCATTGAAGTACAGGTGTTGCATGAGTGTTTGTGGCCATGTTGGGTATGTTCTCCCTGCCCAATCCCATGTTATTCACCAATGCAAAGGCCATTAGCTTGGTTTTGGTAGCAATTTGGCCTCCTTTTTTGGTGTCTAAAGTCCATGAAATCTTGTTATTTTATGAAACATTGCTTTAAACCGCCATATTCCTGTTTAATACTTTATAATTCTTTATGCAGTGTGACTGACAGAGATAGAATCAATAATATATTAAATATGGTTCTATCTTTTGTTTTCCCACACATTTTAAACTTCAGTAGCATTATAAAAGTTATGTTTTTCTGATCCTTGATGGGTGTAAGTCAGTGTAGTACCATTGGACCTACAGCAGCTGAAGATTTGATCCTATATCTTTAATATACAGTACACATTTTTCATTAGCACCCAACAGATATTTTTGTTTGTTTGTTTCTCTGTAGCTATCCTCAGAGTATTCTTTGATGAAAATAAAATGATTGTTTTATAGACAGCAAAATATCGAAGAAGATATTCAAGAAATGCCATGACTCCTAAGGCCTGAACATAACATGTGCACAATTAAGCCTTGGAGAACCATTTTTAAAGGTTGCCTTTTATAGCAAATGATTTTTGGAATTAAAATGGAATCTTATCCAATATAACTTAGTTTAATAGATTTTTTAAAAGTTCTATTATGTTTCATTATTGTAACAAAAGTACATCTATTCTCTTATATGACACTATATTTGCTAGCCTGCCAATTCTGTGCATTAGTTATCTTTTAAGAAAATCATGTTACATTTGACTGAATGATATGCTGATGCTGGAGGGAGTGGTTATTAAAACATAGGTTTCATTTCTTGTATTACTAGTTTCCTGTAAAAATGCAAGAGAAGCTACCCGTCATGAGGCGCAGCACTTACCACTGGACTGGCACCTCCTCTTGGTTGATCTGGATGATTAGCTCATCCTCCTGTCTATGGACCCTCCTGTTCATGGATTGCCTACCATCACTCTGTCTTCATTACTGCTGATAGTCTGTCCAGGAACTGTGCATCCTCTTCATGACTCATCCCTCCAGCCATGTCACCATCTGTGTTTCCCCCTTCTAGAGGTCAATATCTTGCAGTCCTTCTGTCCAGCCACTTCTCTCCGTCATGAACTGGAAAGGCCATGTGCTGTATCCCCTCCAACTGTTCGATACATTGCTCTTGAGCATGGCCCCAGCACCTTCGTCATGCTTACTTCCCGACCTTGGCTATGTAGTCCTAGTAGTCAGCTTGGATCTTTCTCTCGTTCCTCTGGTCCCTGCCTGCAACTGCTCTATCCATGGTATTAGTGCCTCTTTGACCAGATCGGAACCCATATATTTTTCCTGGAGCCCAGGCTACAACTTCCTGACTCTGGCCCATTGCTCCTTTCGTCTGAGCCCCAGATTGGTTGCTCTCTGCAACCTCTTTCTTATTGGTTTCAGCCCATGCAGCCACTCTAGGCCATTTGGAGAACTCACCTTCACTTCTCCCTCCTGGGGTTAACCCCATCCATGCCAGTGTGGGGGCAGACACTCCAGCACACCACCATATATAGATTCATGGATTATAAGGTCAAAAAAGGACACTGTGATCATCTCAGCTGATCTCCCACATGACACAGGCCAAGAACTTCCCAGAATGAATTCTTGTCTGGACTAGACAGGGCATATCTATCTTTATTTTAAAATAGTCAGTGATGGAGAATCCACCACAGCCTTTGGTGAATTGTTCCAGTGGTTAATTACCATAACTTTTTTTAAATGACATCTTATTCCAATCTGAACTTGTCTAGCTTCAACTTCCAATCATTGGATCTTGTTATATAATTTCTAACAGACTGAAGAACCCATGATCAATTTTTCCTCCACATCAGTACTGATAGATCAATTAATTTGTTCCATCTTTCTAGTTGTCTCATTAAGCTTTTTTGAGACGGGGGAAGTATATCTGCATTGTCTGTTTCAGTAATATTTGTCAGACTTGAGCCAAACTCTTGCTTCCCCAGCTGCATAGGTTCCACTGAAACAGAGTGACCCAAAATGAAAGACAGAAAAAAAAATAATAGTAAAAGTAATAAAGGGTTAAATTATTTAGCATAGATGACTTTCCTTGATACTTCAATTTTCATGATTCAGCATTTTAGATGTAAATAATGTGCAAAAACCTGAATGAGAAATGAACGGTGTGTAGTCAAATTTGTGTTTTAAATGAGTGTGTTTTCTTTCAGCTATTTCTAAACCATCATTCCATAGCTTTGTCTAAGTTCCCTTACTCAGGGATGTAAGAATAGACTCTTATTTTCCCATTGTACAATCAGCATTGTGGCTCTAATGCAGTGGGTTTAATAGAGTGAACACATATTCTGTAATAGAGAATGAAACAGTTTAGATCTTCTAACACATTTTTCTGCTTTATCAAGCAGAGCATATAATTCTCTGTGTATGGCAACGCATTAGACTTGGTTAATTTTAGCGTGTAATAAAAATAAAGTTTGTGCATCCACTCTGCAAACTTCTCACATTCTCTCTGAAATTCATGGAGCCTACAAGAGATTAGTTAACGGATGAAGAGCATCTGGCTCAACCTGAATTCAGGCGAGACTAAAGTGAAGCTGATCAAAAGGGGAGATGCTCTGAAGAACTAGCCAAGACATTGTTTCCATCTTCCACCAAAGTTATACAGCCCCTATTCATCAAAGTGGTGTGAAACCTTAGAGTTCTGTTTCCCCCCTCACTAAGTTTAGATGACCAGGTAGCAGTACTGTACTAAAATGCCTTCCTACACCATCAGCTTACTAGAAAACTTCATCCGTTTCTTCCAGACAAGGACTAGCCATAGTGATCCATGCATTTGTTAACTCTAGGCTGTATTAGGCCTGGTCTACACTGTCGGCGAAATTCGGCGGCACTCGACAGGAATTATGCATACTACACAGAGTAGCTTGAGTAGCTCCTGTCGACTTTGTAATTTCCCTTTGGTGCGCCGTCTCCACTGTGCTGCGCCAATGGGAAATGCATTCCCATCGACACAGTGCTACATTTTTTGGGGAGGTGGTTTAATTGAATTGACTTCTGGATCCATTGAGCAGGTCTTAACTTCCACTCAATAGACTTCTGGATAGATCAATCTGACAGCAGGAAATTTGCCACTGTCAGTGTGTTCAGACCCTTAGTGTAACTAATGAACAGGACCCGACAGGGCCACTGACAGAATTTTAGGCCTATAAAGTACATTTTTAAAAGACTATTTTGGTTGCTTTAAATAATTGAATGGAAGGAAGAAATAAGTATTCTATGGAGAGTTTACCTGCAGGTTGGATTTCTCCTCTTTCCTGAGAAGCCAAGAGGTAGAAGCTGAAAAATCTCCGAAAGTACCAGGGAGACATGGAGAGGCTGCTTTGTAAGTGAACATCATTCTTGATTAGAAAAACAACTGATGGCAAGAGAATTCATTTGTAATTTACAATTTATTTGTCAAGTTATAATTTAAATAAAACTTTCTCAAAGTCTTTACACTGCAAGGATATCATAATTTGACCCAATATGCATAAACTTCCAATATGCTCTTATTACGCTTTTGGGATCTGAAAACTATAGTCATAACAATTATATTAGGGGGTGTAGATTTATGCTGTGGGAAACAGGTTTCTTATGCTGGTTTTTGAGTCTATTCAGCAGTACTGAATTAGTTTTATCATACATTTTGTCTTGCATCCATAGTTGAGCTACAGTGGTAGTTTGGCTGGATATTATACATTTAAGAAATCAAAAAGAAAATACAGCGTTAACATGCATGTTCTCTATTTCACACACATACACCCCTGAAGCTAATGAAAATATCAACTTCAGTACAGATCACCAGGGAATAAACATGGAAAATTTTAACATAATTAGAGTTTTACATGTGGTTTTATCGAAGCAATATTAGAAAGGAGCCTCAATACAATACGTGGAGAGTGTGAGGAAGGTTGAGAAAATTTCAGATACAGGTGGGAGAGAAGTAACTGAAGTGTTATTTAAAAAGAAAAGAAAAGAAAGAAAAGAAGATTAGGAAGATGCCACAAGCAATAGAATTTCAAATGTTGCCAAGGGCAGAAAACTATCCAAATGGGGCCTCAAGTGTAACTCAGGAAAAAACAGGTTGGCGTGCATTTATACTATATACATTTTTTTAAAGTGCCTGAAAATGTTTGTGGATGATTAGTTGTATTCATAAGTATTTCTATACTTTCTGGGCCTAATTCTACTCTAACATGCCCTTGGAAGCCCACTGACTTCATCTTTATGGAACTGTATTTTAATTTCTCTCTGTAGGATTACCAGACACCATATTATATGTTAGGTAGAACATATACCTAATGAGCTCATTTGGCCCATCAGTGGTATAAACCACTCTGTCTTCTAAACCCACCACTGGTTCCCTTTCTGCTTCTGCTGCCCGTTCAAAGCCGTGATCCTTTTACTTCAAATCCAGGAATCGGTGAAGACCTTGGTATGTCAGCACTTGCATTTCCATCCGTGACCTACCTACACCGGCACACTTGTCTCAGACAGTTCTGTTCACAAAGCACTGGGCAAAGCTCTTTGAATACTTCTAGGAATGAAAAATAGCCACATTTTGCCATTCTTTAAACCAGCTATATGACTTGCTAGTTGGCTGAATTCACATCCCATGAGTGCAGAAGATCTAGTTTGCAATTAGCACTTTCTATGGTGTTGGGTTACCCGCACTGGTAGGAGGCCTGCCACTATCTCTCTCCCTTTGAGAGGCTTTGCCATAGGAGGCCTGCCAGCAGAAGTTGCCCAAAAAAGAGGTTAGATGAGCACACCTCCCAGATGTCTCCACACTGCCCCTTTCTGCATCACCCTTGACCATCTGGAGCTTCACTGGCTGGGTCAGCTATTCAGAATAGCAGGGATGGGATGTTGCTTGTGTCATTTCAACCCAGCTCCATAAGGATTTTTGCCTCCAGTGGTTTGTAGCCTTAATTGTAATTTCAGTGGAGCAAATCCAGCCTTGGACTTTTCCTTGATCTTAAGCTATAAACCCCATGACATTTAGTGAAATTCCTGCATGTTTTATTAAAACAACAACAACAACAGCTGATACATAGTCAACAATTAGTAATATGGAAAGAATCATGATGTCAGGCTGGTCATTCTGCTTTAGCATCTGCTCTAAATTTGACAGGATTATATGTGTATCCAGAGATTAAACCAGTTTTTCATAGTTGATGAAAAATATATTCAGTTGTTCATTTCCTTATCACCATTGAACTGTGCCTATTCTTTATAACGAAAAGAAGGGTTTGTGGTGGGTTTTTTTGTTTTGATTTTTGTATAACACATTACATAGACTATAGTATTTCACTTGTAATTTAAAAATTCTAAGGACAAAGGCT
Source organism: Mesoclemmys tuberculata (assembly GCA_007922155.1). Classification (NCBI taxonomy): domain Eukaryota; kingdom Metazoa; phylum Chordata; order Testudines; family Chelidae; genus Mesoclemmys; species Mesoclemmys tuberculata. The sequence goes on from ML677027.1 coordinate 4,245,104, forward strand.
AGGATTTTTAAAGGTTCCTAAGGGAATTAGGAATCCAATCCCCAGTGAAATTCACCAGAATTTGAGCAATGGCATATTGAAAAGGGGATGGGGAAAGGACCCCCAGGTGCCAGCGGGGGGAAGGAGAGGGGGAGGAGGCACACCAGTCAGGCCCTTCACGACATGCAGAGGGTTGGGCTGGAGGGAGCTCAGGGGCAGACAGAGGGTGGGGAGCTGTAGGTGACCTCCACTGCTACTCTCCACCTGGTAGGGGGAATCAGCACCAGATACAAATTTGCTATGGAGTTGGAGTGGGAAAGGCCGCCATGAGGTCCAGAAAGTCCCTGGGGCACAGGAGAAAGAAAGCAGTGTGTCTCCTACAAAGGTACAGACCCCCCTTTCCCAACTCTGCTGGTGGGGTGTGGCACCATCTGGTGGGTCTCCTGCCCTGCATGGGGGAGCGCTGGAGACCCACGGTATGCCACTGGATTTGAGTAGCTAAGGCTATGTCTACACAGCATTGTAAACTTGGGCTCAGACTCAGGTTTGAGTCCAACCCTACCTACTGCCCACATACAAAAAACTGTCTGACTCAGGTCAATAAGCATTCAGGAGCAAGTCCTATCACCTACATGGGGGAATGGATCTGAATCCGAGTTCTACTGATATGCATGTCTGGGCCTTGTCATTTTACAGAGTGGATACAGCTCAAACCTCAGATCCAAGTTAGAAGATCTGCATAGTGGAATGTGGACACGTTGGCATGGTTTTGAGACCTAGGTCAAGCAATTGTATGGAGGGTTTACAAAAATATTGATTTAACTCACAGACTCCCACATTTGCAAATTGGCTACTTAAGTGCATGGACCTCATTATGTATAGGTGAATGCAGGTTTGCAAATGAGCATTTAACTGTCCGAGGATTCAGTTTCTGTTAGCAAATGCCACTTTGAAGCATGTATACAGGTTTAGGGGCATGTAATGAATGCGTGTGAATTTTTCTGAGATGTGTTGTGCTTTCCAATGACAATTAGTCTCTGAAAACCATTTTGTGATAAGTAACCAATGGCACCATCACAAGGCTTGAAAATAATTTACCTTGTGTTGTGTTACACAAATTCTGCTGTTGGTACTACAAGCACAGAGATTAGCTAGAAGTGAACAAGGGTAAAAATATAATCCATCATTTTCTGAGAGAATTCAGTTAACTATTTTATTGTCTTATCTGACAAACCAAAAGGACATTTTAAAAAATGATGAGATGGATGTCATGGTTGTTCATTTCATGGTACTGAACTAATTCTTGAAGAAATATGTTCACTGAAAAAGGCGTATGGGGACATGCATGGGCTGAAGCTACACTGATTTACATTAGCTGAGGATCACTACCCATTATTATAAAAGTTATGTATGGATAATAATGCAATATTTCCTCTCCACACAGTTTCATACATCTTTTGATCACTCAGAAATCTATGAAATTCAGAATACACAGTTATGTGTAATTATGATTAATTAGTTTTCTTATCTCATCACACAAATCCAAGCTTTTTTGGGCATGTGTAAACAACCCGTGTCATAGATCTGGATTAATTCAAATTCTAATGATAAATATAACCACTTAAACCATTTTGATTAAAAGCTCCAACTTGAAAATATCATATTTCAGCATTTCATGAGGTTGCAGCAGGTAGAAATCTTCCTTCTTTTTATTTAAAAGACATCCTTATGAAATGCACTTCACTCCCCACATCTCCTTTTCCTCTTCTTCCCCCTCATTCCTCTTTCTGTTTTCTTTAACAGATAAACAGCAAAATGTGCTTACAGGAAACCAGAACCATCATTTCAGTTTATAAATATAGCAGTAAGTCTTAAAAATGAAATTCAATCAGACTTTTCACAGATGTTCTTCCTGAAGGGAAATAATAATAGTAGATTTTGAGCACTTTTCATTCCTGGGAGCTTAAAATGTCCTTGCAGAAAATCTCCTCAGCAGTGCCACATATTGCGCTGCCCCTCTACCAAATGGAAAGCATACAAGAAAAGATATGAACACAAAGAAGAGTATCTCCCAATAATTTCTAAAATATGGAATAATATTATACTGTATTTCAGCTAGGGCCAAATTCAGTATGCTTAGCTTTTTCTATACACAGATAAACCTCCCCCTGAAAGAAAGGGGGCAAGGATTTCAGAACAGGGTCTTTATATTAGCATGCAGCCAGTGCTTATGCAAACCGGGCAGGCAGGTGTACTATCAGCTACTGCAACTAGTGAGCAAACTTTGTTGTAAACTTCTCTTGCCACCCTCTGGTTAATTTAATTAAAATCAGTGGAGTTTTTTTAAGTGAGTGGGATAAATAGGACACGTTTCATATCTTCCCGGCAGACTCGAAAGAATTCACTCCTCCAAAATACCCTAAGAAAAGCAAACAGCACGTGGAGTGTTTTGCACAGGCATAAATTCAATCCTATGCATTTGGCACATGAAGTAATTACCTTATTTCCCATTGCTATAAAGTAGCAAGCCAACAGTATCCAGGTTTTTTCTAGAGGGTTGATTACCCACTGTTGCAATTTCCCCGGCAATCCAATTACTAATAAATATTCCCAACAAAAAGCACAGCAATCTGAGCTAGAGTCCTTGCTCTCACCTTCCCCCAGGCTGCATCACTATACTCACCACGTTTCCAAAAGGCAGGCCATTGGCAAGGATGTTGTTTTTGCTGGAATTAGACAAATGCAGGTGGTAATGAGAATTAACGATATAACAGTGCTAGATAGCCTAGAGTGCTAGGTGAGTGCTAGGTAGCCTAAAGAAACTGTGGATTTTCCACTGATTATATCCCATGTGATAACAAATGACACTAGTGAAGAAGTGTTTCCTATAATAGAATAATTTCAGATGAAATCAACACTGGTACTCTTTTAAAAGTCCCTGGTGGGACCAAGATGGAGCAAAGAATGGAGAGAGCAGAGCAAGGCAAAGAAAGATTCAACCTGGAAATTATTAATTAATACGTTTGGAGCAAAATAATCCATCACAATAATGCAGAACGAAGAGGTATGTTGAAGGACCCAGGGATGATAGTGAACAGCAAATTGGACATGAGCACTGAATGAATTATGGTTTATAAAAAGGACTGGTACAATTTTCAGTTGCATTAACAAAGGAATCTCATCATGGCTTAAGGATGCAATTGTCCTTTCCTATGCAGTTAGGGGCAGCTACAGCTGCAATACAATGTTTCATTCTGGTTACCACATGGTCTAAAATCGTGGCACACAAGATGAAGATCTGAGTGGAGAAACAGTAGAAGTCAGGAGTATGGAGAGATTTACTTGCCCTCTGTATTCTCCACCCCCACACTCTTATCTGACTGCCTGCATTATAAACTCTTTGGGGCAGGGGTGGAATGAAGATGCAGGGAGAGCAGGCCAGGATGAATCTTGGAGCTGAAACCATAACATTCAATGTCCTACCTTCGTTGCATTGATGTTAAAGTTCCCATAGCACTTTTTCATAAGAGTAAAGTTTTGCTATGATGTCATTGGGTAAAGAATATGTTTCCTGCACAAACCATTATACAGTGTTCTATAGCTGACATGCTCTACCTCATTGCAGAGGTGTAGTAGTATAAACTGTAGTAGTATAAACCCTGTAACTGGGTCCGCTGAGTTGCAACCCACTAACTTCACTTGTGCTTCATGTGGTCTCAGAGTTGTGTCTGACTGGATACTGTAGTCCTGTGAAAGCAGTCAAGGACACAGATAGGCATTTGTTTCGCATTAACCCTAGGAATGGTACCTGCCTACTAGTTAGAGAACTGCCACAAGGTGTTATAGACACCTGCCCTCTGCAGGCAAAGTGACAGAATAGCACATTGAAATGGATGAATATCTTAAGCATTTCATCCAAGGAATTTGGTGGGAACCCAGATACGTGAACCAGCATAAACTCACAAGACAGGCTCTGCTCATACTTCAGTGACTGTAGGTTGGCTTAGAAGGATTCAGTTTTTATCAGCTAATGTGTATAAATGTTGATTTCACTGTACATATACAAAACCAATGAAAAAATATTTCCATCTGTAATAATCAAAATTTACAGACTGGCAAAGTAAGAAAAGGCTGTTTCAGAACTTATTAGAGTTTGATTTAAAGCTATTCACTTTGTATATTTTGACATATCATGTTGACAGTTTGTGTTTTAATGGTTATAAAGCTTTAACTTTTTTGAATCTCAGGATCTACTATTAGTAAATAAATATTGTCTAACTTCCCCCCATAATTTCTCACAACTGTGAAAACTTAAATTGATAAAAATAGAAAAAATATTTATACAATTTTTGCAGGTGTGAATATTTAAATGGAAGAAAAGTTAAATACTTAAAAATAAACTTTGATATCCATAAAAGTTTTAAAAAAATAAATAAATTTTGAATCTGCCAAGCCTAACTATAGCTAACACTGTACACATCTGGTAATTATTTGTTCCTGTCAAATGCCAGATAAGACTGTGTTGCTTTCTAAAATATATTTTTCATAAGGTAATTGGCTGGTTCCTGCACTGCAAATACTTAATAATGAAGAAAAATTTAAAATGAAAGTATTTGTCATGCTTTATACATTGAAAAAGGAAAAGTTTAGTTTAAATTCCTGTGGTTTTTAAATGAGTAATGAGGCATATTAATTAGCTGTTGATTTGAAAAAAGGAACATTTCTAGGGGGGGAAAGAAATCCCCAGGGAGATGATTGTAACCTTTTTTAATAGAAAAGTATTTTTTAAATGTTACATTCTATTTAATGACAATATAATTAAAGGGTGAAATAATAGTACTGACATCTGTGTGGTGATTCAAACAAACAGCTAAGATAGCTTGGGTTTGTTTGAATCTATAATGCTATCTAAGATAGAAAGTGTTATAACAGCTACATCACATACTTCAAAATGCCTGTGGTTCAAGAATGTTTCATCTATTCTAAGGCCAGGAGGGACCACTGTGATCATCTAGTCTGTCTGCCTGCATAACACAGACAAAGATCTTCCCCAAAATAATTCCTAAAGCATATCTTTTTGAAAGAAAAAAACATCATTGTCAGTGATAGAGAATACAGCAAGACTCATTGTAAATTGTTCCAACGGTTTACCACTGTCATTGTTAAAAAATTAGGCCTTATTTTCAGTCTGAATTTATCTAGCTTCAACTTCCAGCCATTGGACTGTATTATATCTTTCTGTTAGATTGAAGAGCCCCTTATTAATAATTGTGCCTCATGTAGATACTTAAAGATTGTAATCAAGTCACCCCTTAACCTTCTCTTTGTCAAGTTAAATAAATTGAGTTCTTTGAAGCACTATAAAGAATGTTTTCTTGTCCTTTAATCATTCTTGTGGCTATTTATCAACATCCTTCTTGAATTGGGGCACCAGAACTATTATGGAAGTGTTTGCACCAGTGCCAAATACAGAGGTAAAATAATCTCTCTGATCCTACTAGAGATTGGCCACACCCCCACAGGAGGAGTTCGTGTTTGGATGATTATCCACCTAAAGTCATTTTTCAGAGTCACTGCCCCCACACCCAGGCTAGAAGTATGGCTTCTATTAGTACGTATGGCTTATATTCTTTGTTCCTAGATGTATATGTTTACAGTTAGCCATATTAAAACCGACGCTGCTTGCTTGTGCCCCCCTTACCAAGTGACCCAGATCATTCTGAATCAGTGACCGGTTGTCTTCATTATTTCTCTCTCCCTCAGTTTGTGTCATCTTCAAACTTTACCAGTGATTACTTTTTTTCTTCCAGGTCATTGATAAAATTGTTAAATGACATAGGGCCAAGCATCGTTGTGGGATCCCACTGGAAATGACCTAGTCAATAATGTTTCCCCATTTACCATTACATTTTGAGACCAATTAGTTTTGGCTTCATCTACTTTGAGGGTCATCTATTTTTAAAAGGTTGGGTGTTAAAATATCCAATAAGGGGCAATGTCCAATGTCATTTGAGAGATCCAGGAAAAGATCTGAGCTCTGTTGGCTTAAAGATATCCTTATGGCTGGGTGGAGCTCATTAGGGGGGTTATTGGAAGAAGTTGTGTCACCCACTGGCGTTCAGAATATATATATCACCAATAGAATCTCTAAAGGGGAGACTGTCTAGGTATGTAAGTGATGCTGCCGTCATGTGGGAGGATAAATGGAAGGATGAAGTAGACACAGCCCTGAATAAAATAGTAAGAGAATACTCTGATCTTCAGAAGAAAAAAAAACCCCACACAAACACCAAATAGCCCAACCCTGCAAATCCCTAATCATGTAAATAGTGCATGTCACTGTATTCGTATGTCTATATCACACATAGCCCCCGTTGGGGTCAGTGGAACGGTTCAAATGGACATGACTGGGCAGAATTGGGCAGTCACAAATTGGAATCTTTTCCTGATTCCCAATATGTTTTGTTCATTTTTTTTTCTAAATAGAAAGCAAGTCAAAGTGTCTACTGCACCACAAATCATTCATGAAGGAACAGGCAGGCAGTGGGGTGACAGAAGAAAGGAGAGAGGTCCGTATAGGTCTGGGAATCTTTAAAATAAATAGAGAGAGTCAGAACAAATGTATCACCAACACACTATAGCACGGAAAATGTATGGACATACTGCTCTTTTCATGTATCCTTTGAGAAGGAACTCTTTCTCACTTGAATGATTCAATGCACATTTTCCACAGTATTAAAGGCTCAGGTATTCTAAAGAGTCTTCTCCCATTACAGTCCTGAATAAATTTGTCTTAAGTGTTCACAATGTTCTCTAAATGCCTGATCCAGACCTTTGAAGTTAATGGGAGGCTTTCTACTGCTATCATTGGTCTCTGGATTAGGCCCATAATAATGCTTACATTTACTTGATCTTTGGAATCGTAACTTGCTATACCCTTGAGATACTGTAGCAGAAAAATAATTAAAGGGTGGTTCGTTTCTAAAGACTCTATTACCCTTTCCAGACTGTCAATTTTTGGAGTGACAGGTAAGAAGGGAGATGGTTGATTTGATCATTTACTACACAATTGGTCAAATGCTATCAATTTCAATCTCATTATATTACATGAGACTTAATGTGACTGTAGCGTGGTGGCATGGTCCAGCCAGGGTGTCGCGACCCTTCCTTGGGCCCAGGCTCCAAGGAAGGCCACAGCACCTTTGTCTAAGGGAATAAGCTCCCAGCTTTAGCCCTGGGCAGCCTTCCCTGGCAGTCTGTAGCTTCCTGGCCTTCATGCAGGACGGGGCTGATAAGAAGTCCACGAACCCTGCCTTCCAATAGGTGGAGTGGGCAAACTGTCTATTGCCCCTGGTTCTCGGGCAGGGCAGGCAAAGTAGTCTTTAGCCTCCAGCACTCAAGTAGGACAGGCAAGCACCAGATCTATAGCCCTCGGCCCTCAAGCAGGGAAGGGCTGGCGAGGCAGTCTACAGCCCCTGGCCTTGCAGGTAGGCGGGGCCAGTAAAGCTCGGTATCCTCTGAAATTCTCAGAGGAAGCGAAGCACCCCCAGGGTGGTTAGCGAAAGGGATGCAGGGCCACCTAACTCCACTGCATCCCAGCCCAGGGCCCTATCAATGTCAAAGAGGGGATCGAGCCACAACACACTGACTGGTCCAACCCCAGGCTCAGTCAGCTGTCCCTGAGCTAGTTCCTCCCACCCTGTCCCCGGATACCTGTTGCCAGCCATCTCCCTCCGGGTCACTGGGGTAGATGGCAAGTGGGAGTTCTACGAGTCCCTCACCGGCAACAGGTTCGGAAACTCCTCAGGGTCATGCACGGAGGGCAGCTCCTCCAGATCACAGAGTCCTAGGGGTCCTCCAGTACACCAGGGTCAGTCCACTCTTGTGGGTCCCTGATGTTGGACAGCTCCTCCAGGTCAGGGCTGGCCTTAGGGGGTTTCTCCCACTCAGCAGTCTCAAGTAGCTTCTCCCAGTCTGTCAGGCCCATCAATTCGAGCAGGCTTTGGAGGCTCTGGTGTGTGGGGTGGTTTCTCCAAACAGCCACAGGGCCTGGGTCAGGCTTAAACCACAGCCTCTGGGAAAACACATCTGCCTCCAGCAGCAGCACCTTTCCCCTGACTGAGCTGCTGGTCTGGCCTTTTATACTTCCCTTCCCTGCCCTGGCTCCGCCCACCTGCTTCTGGGTGGTTTGACCTTCAGGGCCTGATTCTGTCCAGTAGGGTTGTTCCAAGGAAGGCCACAGGGCCTTGCTATAGTGACATGATTTAGAGAAGTGGACATAGCACAACCCCCATGATATGGGCAGAAAAAGGGATTTCTAAGTCTTTCTTCTTACTTTTTAAAAATGTGTCAATGTAAACATATATACTGGAGATGAAATAGTTAAGCTAGCACAAATAAATGGCCATACGGATTGGGGGCCTTAAACCAGAACCCTAAACTACTCAAAACTCTGTAATAATAGAGAAAAAAACAACACCAATAACTCAATACACTCAACCTTTTTGCTGAGTTGTAATTTTGTTTTCCCCCAAAAGATTAAATTCCCTCTTTTGTGCAAGATCAACAAAAGGATCTTTACACACTAATGTGCATACATAGCATCCATGTGCAGGGGAAGCCATAGTAGAGGGTGTTCAACAATGGATTGAACAGTGGAAGAGGATTCAACAATGACTCTGAGTAGGCGGATCAAATGGGGTGCACTGGACTTCTACAGATCCAGTGGCTAGGAACTCCCACATCGAGTGAGTGGAGAAACAGCTGCACGAGGGTCGTGCAGGGTACCAGCAGTCTGCCCAGGGAATGTGTTCCCAGAATTATCCCCATAGCTGTTTATTTACATTTGGTGAGGGGAGATTTATGCTAGTGAAATCAGGAGGCTGAAAAGTAGTCAGCTCCAACTGTGGCATTGCATCACCTGGTGTGACCTTCAGTACATCCTGATTGCTATCTCAAGACAACCTGTGAACAATACCCTGTCTACCCACAGAGAACCGCCAGCCTGAACCCTGTGCCAATGAGGAGAGAAGCAGCTAGAGACAGATGGCCAGTGATGATATCCAACCAGTTTGTACCGGTTCGCGCGAACCGGTTCTTAAAATAGAAAAAATGCAGCGAACCGGTTCTTAGCGCCGGCAGATTCAATGAAAAGGCGGAGCAGCGAACCGGTTGTTAGCGGCGGGAGAATCAATTTCACTGCAGCGAGAGTGTCTCCCTCCATTCTCCCTGCCACCAAAATTGACCAGGGAGGGTCAATTTCACGGCGGAGGGTACTCTGTAGTTCTGGGTGTGTGTAGGGTGCTGTGTGCATGATGTTTAAGAACCTATTCAGAATAGGTTCTTAAATATCACCTGCCTTCATAGAACTGGTTATTGGAAATTTGGGATATCATCACTGCAGATGGCCTCCTACATTCCTAGCAGATTACTTGAGATCTTGAGAATTCAAGGAAGTCAGAGGACTAGTAGACAAATGTCTTAAAAGGATGGAATAAGTCTTGAAGACTCAGGCCTTCATCCCAGTTATGATGTCTCTGTCATCACTATCCAAACATCTAATTCAATTAATTCAGACAAGAATGAAACCAAACTTTTCCTTTTTTCATTACTGAGGGATTCACTGTATATCAGCGTGAGAAGTTTCACAACATTCAAGGATGCAATATTGTCCACAACCTTACTTCTTTCAGTTGGATTAAAAGCTCTTCACGATGCTATAGTTTAAAATGAATTTTGTTTGCTATTGAAAAATGAATACTGTGTAGAAGGAAAAGTAGTGCTTGTGCACTGTTGTTAGAACGTGAGGTCAGCACTCTGAACAAATCATGTTATAAAATTAGGGGAGATTACAACCTTTCTTACAGTTGTATTATGTTGAAAGGGTTAGAAATAAATGTAAAGTAATGCTTCCAGCTGAAAGATAATGTGTATCACACAATAGTATTTCATAAATTAAATAAAGTGAGGTGAATTAGCATCCCATGGAGATATTTTATTTATATGTGTTCTTTCTTTCAAAGATTTTGTAAACACTAAAATGTAATACTACAGAGACACTTAAAAACCCTTCTAGAGAAGCTGGCTTTTTAACCAATTTCACGTGGGTTACATTATTTTAAATGAAAAAAATAATACAAGTTATCATAGAGTAGGACATTATTATTAGTTTTAAGGCAAAACTTAAGGCAAAACTATGATAACATAGTGGAGATAGAGACATCATAAGAAGGGCTTTAAAATTTTTATATCACAAGAAAATCAACAAACCCTGAACTCCACATGATCCTATTGTCACTTACCCCATTTCTGCAGCAGTCTGACTTCATCTACTTCAGTGGCGTTACTCCTCATTTACAGCAGTGGAACTGAGAACAGGTGCAGACCCATTGTATTTTGTGCAGGGGTTTGCATATCTGAAAGTAACAATGTTCAGCATCCATCGCTGTATAGTGATCCATTTGGGAGGACATATTTGTGCACATTACTTGTGCATGAACATCACAATGCTTATATATTGTGGCAAGCTCAGTTTCCCCCTGGTGGGTCTCACGCTTTACCTGTCTTTTGCGGTCAGGACGCCGCCAGCTACCTCGTCTCCCCTGACTGTAGCAGAGCTCTGCCTCCTGACCAGGAGAGAACAACCACAACCACAACCTCCACCTCCACCTCCTCTTCTGCCACCGCCACCGCCGTGGCACACCCTTTTAAAGCCACCCGGCCTGACTTTATCACAATATATATATATATATAAATAACATAAACATTATCGTGCTTATTATATATATATAGGCAAACGTAGTGGGAATCTTATTCACCCCTAAATGTAAGCCACAAGTAGTCACCTACTCTCTTGGTATATTTGGCATGGAAGGTGATGTAAAGCAGGATAAGACTGGGATAGTGTTTGTGGGAGATTCCCAAAGGCCCAAATAGTAGCTAGGTGTTTACCTGTCATTGAAACCCAGCCCTCCCAAGAGAGTGGGGGAAGTGGCCCATTCAGCACCCCTCAGAAGACCATGTGAAATGGGGTCAGGAGAAAGGAATGCCGGTGTGATGGATATGAAGAGAGTCCTCCGAAGGCAACATAAAGGGACGTTGGAGGAGGGAGTGTCCTGGAGGTGTCTGGAGGAATGAAGCGGAAGGGTGGTTGAGGTGTGGTTCTGGGTAACACTAATCTTCAACAAAACCTGCAAGTTTCAGTAGTCTTACTGCAGCGAGAGAGAGAGAGAGATGCACCCACCCACACATACACACCCTGCTTGGTATTCCTATAGCTTGCAATTTGGAAAATGCTTGTATTCTGGGGGTTAATACGACATGCCAGAAATTACTAGAGCACCATGTTTGTTACAAACGAAGTTTCTACTCTGCTTACCCAGCCATTTTTCTTCCTATCCCTTAGCCTAGCATCTTCTACTATTTCTCACTCCTTTTGACATTTGTTTTATTGCTCTCTAGAGAACTGGCTTATACTTACACATGTTTGAAAAGTAACATCTTTCTGTAGTACTTTTTTAATTAGTTTGTACATTCCCTCTGGGATCTCTGTTTGCTTTAAAGCTTTCTGCAGGTGCCTATTTCATACCATATATGACAGTATATTACCTGAGCGCTATATAACCTCTTTGCTAGTATTTGTAGCAATCATTTCACTTTTAGGTTGTCATCCATTCTTTCTCCCCCTGGCTTGACCCTCCACAGGCAATGCAAATTACTGGAGGCATGGAAGGAATTTCTGTATGAGGAAAGACTGCAAAGATTAGAACAGAAATTTTCAAAACCACTTCTGAGATTTTTACATCCAGTGTCCATTAGTTTAAATGGGAATTTGACATCCAGTTCTATAGCTGGCTTTCCAAACTTTCTGCCTGATGTGTTAAGTTTAGAGTGGAAATGAGTAAAAGGAGACACAAAAGAGGTATATGATGTAATTAGGCTGACCAGATAGCAAGTGTGAAAAATGGGGACAGAGGATGGAGGAAAATAGACCCCAATATAAAAAAAGCTCAAATATTGGGATTGTCCCTATAAAATCAGGACATCTGGTCACGCTACATGTAATGAATGATCTTTTGTTCATATTGAAAAAATCACTAGACTCACTGGGAACCCACTGCTACTATTTATGTGACTAAAATTTGCAGGATTGGTCCTTAACTCTGCTATATTCCTTCTACTCTATAGAGTCTTAAATATTTCTACAGTAACTATCAATTAAGTCCCCTCTGTTCAGTAGCTTGTTCCCCATCCATTTGTACTTCTGCCTTCCTTTAATAATTATTTTTACATTGTACATCTTGTACCTATATTATCTTTGCTCTTTTGAACCCAATGCACCATTCTAATCTCAGCATGTTTTATGAAACACATGTTGTTTTTATATATCAGTTCATCAGCAATTCTGTTTCTCTTAGTCATGGAATGTCTAAAATAGCTGTCAGTCAAACCTTACAATTCTTTCTCTAAGATCTTGATTTACTTTCCAACACCTCGTGTCTTGACTTTGCTTATGTGAGCCTATTTAATTACAATAGTTCCTTTTGTGTGCTGGCGCTGACAACTTAGCTGTATTCAGATGAGTTATTGTAATGTTATCCATGTATCATAGTTCTACAGATGATATATACTCTACTGCTAGAGATTTTGCTATAAAAATAATTACTTCAAAATACAAAATCATTGATAAGATATAACAGATGGGACAAATGCCTACAGCCCTTACTTGGGCAGAACTCCCATTAGTACTTCAATCCCTCTGGACTTTCATTGGGAGCTTTGCCTGAGTAAGAACTAGGTAAAGACTGTAACATCCTCTTCTCTGGACTTGAACAAATCTCGTCTTGTCCTGGTCATAACCATTCAGAATGTTGCTGCAAAAATCATTTTCCTAGCTCGTGGCTTTGACCCTATCACGCCTCTCTTTGCATCCCCTCCACTCGTTCCTCTTTCTTCATTGCATCAAACATAAGCTACTTGTTCTACTATCATCTGTCATGCACTGTTGAAATGCCAACTTCTGCGCTAATCAAGCCCTGATATCAGCCTCCGCTGGCTACTCGTTAAATTTTCAGACAAGCACCTTCAGGCTTTTCCCCATACTTCCCCCCAAGCATATGAGGAACGTCCTATAAGCATCTGTGAAATCTCGTTATCCTCCTTCAGTAACCTCTTTAAAACTCTTTGGCTATGCCTACACTGCAGCCTGGGTGGTGAAGACGCTTTATGCTGACGAGTGCTCTCTCGTCAGCATAAAAAAACCACCCCCACAGAAAGCATGAGCTATATCAGCAGGAGAAGCTCTGGGTACACTAGCGCTTATGTCAGTGTAACTCATGTTGCTCCGGGTGATGGAATATTTACACCCTTGAGTGACATAAATTTTGCCGGCATAGGCAGTAGTGTAGACATAACCTTAGTCACGATGCCCACAAAAACTTGACACTGGTTAGGGAGCTGAAGTGCTGTGATGGCTGCCTATCTTGTTGACCAAAATTGCCTCATTGTTTCTTCTCACTGTGCTCCCTGGTCTTGTGGTATCGTTGGCTGACGTGTACATTGCGAGCCTTTTGTTCTGTATTTGGGCAGCACCTAGTACAATGGAAGTCTGGTGCTTGACTGGGGTCCTTGGCACTCCTGAATATAAATAATTAATAACAGCCCTTCCTTGTTTACATAACAGCTTGCTGTTATTTTGCATGCTTCTACGAAAATACTTTTAAAAATAATCTTCTTGGTCTAACCTATGTATTGACAAAAATATTTCCTTTGCCTTTTGTGACACAGCCCTGTTTCCACTAACCAGCTTCAGCCACATGCAGCTTGATGTTCTGGGTTTTTTCTTAATTTGCTAATTTAATGAGCTGGGAAATCATTCTTGTGTTCTCCATGTGAGTGGAGAAGATAGAGATTCTTTCTTAATTAGTTGTTGTATCTATTTATGCATTTCTTAGCACATTAAGGTTAATCAATTATCCTTATTGCTGGAGTGGGTAAAAAAAAACCCAGCTTAGTTGCTCTAACTATTAAATATTGAAATCAGTTTAAACTTCTGTGTCCTTTGACAAATCCATTCTTTTGCTATGCTAATTTATGGGGCTGTAGGCCATGATATTTACCTAGCAAAACTGCCATTGTTTTTAATGGGAATTTTGTGGTAAATCCTTTGAGATTAGGGATAAAATGGTTTCACAGGGGTTGGACACATTGTTTGGATTAAATAAATACTCACATAATGGTGAGTAATTTCTGCAAGAAGCTGAAGGTGAAATTGATACCAACTGTACAGCACGTCTATAGAGCAATCAAGACCCACTTATGCCCTAGTTGGAAGACTTCAATGGGATTCATGTCATGCATAGACCTTGTACAGGACCTGTTCAGGGGAGTGAATTTCATTCTGAGTCTCTTCAGTGCCCATTTTAATACATCCTTTTCAGATTACCTACGTTACTTCCACATTTGTGCAGCTGTGATTGTTTGCACCAATGGAGCACTACACTCATTACTAAAGGTTTGCAAGACAGGCCTTAAATATGGATAATAGCACCCAAGTTTGAAAAGTTTGGCAGATGTGTAGTGGGCACAAAGAGATTAAAACTTTGATGGTTTTCAGTTGATTAAAACAAAGACAAAAATAACAGGGAAAATGTTGTATACTATTGATTTTGTTTTCTCCATAAAGATGAATGATGGTTTGTGGTTTTAGACAGTAAAACAGTTCTGACTTATTTTAGATATTAATTCATATTTTTTACTATTCTTGCCTGCTAGTGTAACAACTCCTGTTATATTCCCATGTTATTTGTGAGAGAAGTGGATACAAAATTGAAACCTGAGTTTCAATCATTCACCTTCACTGCTTTTTAGCATCATCCATCACTTTAATTATTATTTTTTTCAAGATGGAGATTAAAAAGGCTGAGCAACAATAAATAAATAAATAAATAAATAAATAAAAAAAACAAAATATTTACCGTCCTAAAATATTGTACAGATTTTCTGGAGAGCAAGTCAGTTTATCAAGCTGTCTGGGAGCAAAAAAAAAAAAGATTTGGGTTGATAGCAATAAGCAATTTTGGGAACCATTTGTAATCTCGATAAAGTCATAAAACATCACACCAATCAGAATTACAGATTTATATATAAAGAATAAAAAGGAAGTAGCCTCCTGGCAAATATCAGCTGTGACACCTGCTTTGAAAATCATTTTAAAAAAAAATGTGTGCAAACCAGAATCTGTGTACAAACTTCAAGGGCAAGCATTTTCAAGAGTACACTGAGGACAATGCACAGATTGAAGTCCATAGGAGTTTGGCTAGTGACTTCAATGGGAGCTAGTGCTTAATCTTTCACTGAAGTGCATTATATTTATGTAAATGATAGGTCTAAAAAGGTATATACTAATTGAGGACAAGCTTCTCATACTTGGATATATTCTCATTTTATAGAGATCAATTGTAGTGGATTTTTGTTTATGCAACACATAAAATCTGAACATTAAATTGATCTATGAGTTATACAAGTGTTAATTTTCTACAAAAGGGAAAAGACTAGTAAATATGTATGTCAGGAAAATTGCATTTGACTAAAGTAGCAATTTGCAGACCCGCTAGCTATCGAAGAGTGGTTCATGATTCTGTATTCTCTAACATGTTAATTGCATCAGTTTAACTACTGCTTCACTAAGGGCCTGATCACAATGGAAAGAATCCCTCTGACTACATTGGGGGGTTGTATTATACCCTAAATATCTTAATCAGGTATCAGGAGAAACACTTTTCCTAACAACATAGAGGACCAAATTCTTATACCCTCTTTCACATTGGGTAGCGTGTTACCCCATCCATTCTCTCACTGATTTAAATGGGATGACTAGGTACTACTCCTAGTAAACAGGATACCAGGGTCTGGCCCAAAGTGTATGCCACATCAGTTACATGCGTACAATAGTCTTGTTGTAACAGAAAGAAAAAAAGATGAAAAGCAATCAGCGGCGACCAGGAAAACATCAACATTTGCAATCGGTGTTTTGGAATGTATTGACTTTCCAGTGACGATCACTTTATTTGCTCATGCTCACTTAGCCATTTCTGTAAGGTTCTCACAAAGCTTCTCCCTTTCACTCCGCTCGCAATCCCCCTGGCTCCTGACGTGCTCTCCAAAAACATTGTGTATTGCAGAACGTGACAAGAATTGCACGAACTAATGGAATAGAAAGCAGACTCATCTTAGTCTGGCTCTTGGAAAACGTGTACATGGGCAATGGTTCCATATGCAATTAGAATCATACTGTACCTACCATTCCTTCTAGCAAGGAAGCACTCCCAAACTTAGGATATGTCTACACTGTGCAGTTAATGTGGGCCACAGGTTTTAGCCAATCCCTCTCACTCCTCACCCCCAAACCTTCAGAAAAACCTCTAACCTGAGTTTGGAGGTGTTTTTAGCCTGGGCAAGCTTACCTAATAGGAGTTGCAAGTTATAGCCCAGATGTTGTTTTTACTCAGGCTGGACCGTCTCCAGTTTTCAGTGAGGATACAGGCAAAATTATTCAAATGCTGATAGTCTGCCAATGCCCTTCCCATATTTCCCACTGAAGGACAGAGAGGTTCCACTGGATTTGACACAAGTTACGGGGAAATAATTTTAGAACATTTCAGCACAAAGACATACATAGCATATACTTGCAGGTACACACGCAGGTGAGTACAGAAACAGTGAGGACAGAATAATGCAGATCGGGTTTTTCTGTGGGAATGCTCACACCTAGGTTAGGCTCACCTGGGTGCTTAGACCTTGCTGACAGTCACCTTGGTTAACTGTGCAGTGAAGACCTAGCATTAAGGGTAAATGAATCTTTCAGTTTGGCCCATCACTATAATTGCAGCTGGAAACTTGTTTGAAAACACTGTATTTGGGCACTTCCAGGCCTAGCAAAGCAGCTCCTTTTCTCTTATAAATACACTAAACAGGCTCCATCGTTGAAATAAACAGGGCTTTTAATTGTTTTCTCCGATGAGAATCAATGAGTTTATCTGTAGTTACAATGTACACTCACCATTTTTTCAAGCAGACAATTAAACACCAATTTGCAAGGACAAAATTGCAGACAAAGGAATTAGTTCATGCATCAGTGGCTCTTCATTAATAAATGCAGCTGGAATTGGTCTAAGCAGGATGTGATATGCGCCCTTCATCAGTAACTTATGGCTCTTTCCTTTCTAAGAATACATTTCAAACTATCCTAAGCTTAGCTCTGTCAAATGCGGTCTCACTTGCTCATGTATATGTGTCAATGTGAGGTATCAAAGAGGAAAATACTGTGCATAACACTAGACACACAGTACTGCCAAACCATGTATACAGCCAATTCCTCCCACTGAGGGAAGCAAAAGAGCTGGCCTTGGTGCATGGAGGTTAAAGAAAGAGAAAGGAATCCTTCACTCTAAGCCTGCAGGAAACAATCTGATCCACTTTGTGGATGGTGCTGCTGGCTTGCGGCTGCACTAATTCATACTAGTACTGCTGCTGTGCCCTAAGGCCATGGGGATAAAAGTCAGTGGATCTGCGACATGGCTGATCCCCATATCTCTTTGTGCATACACCTCAGATTGTGCCTCCCTATGTGGAGGAAATCAAACTGAGTCCACTCCAGCCATAGAGGAGGGATCCTATGGGCTGTGCTCCATAGTGAATTTATGATATAGAGATGGGAAAACAGACCATTTCCTAGCCCCTTTGCTGGTGGACATATGTTGGTCTTTAAGCCCTCCCCACCAGTGGGCAGCTGATATGAAAGACCTGATCATAATACTTGACTCCAAAGAGACGCCTCTTCACTCATAATTAGCAAGAGGTACGTTTCAACAGTGATTTTAGAGAGACTTCAGCTGGTGCATAACTCCAGCTAAAGAGCAGAAGGCGGCTGTGGTAAATAATGGTGAAATATGCTCAGCATTAAGAAAAAGGATGGTTACTACTGGACATATAAACAGCTTGACATTCCCATCGAAAAGTCATGACCTACCTCTAGCTCTTTCTGTGAGTGTTTGAGTTAAAGACACTAAACACACAAAGCTGGCTACTTGTGGTTTCTGTTTTTAACTCGGACCAATCTCTAGAGTGGATAACTGTTCATCTGAATTAAATAAATTTGATCCAGGAATGACAAACGATTTCCTAATGGCTTTGCAATTTTCCGTGCCACATTGCAGCAGCCTGTGACCAAACTAACCTGCTGTATCCACAGATGACATTATGCCAACCAGGAGTAAAAAATTCTGCAGGCTCACGGAAGCCCAATGGTATAATCTCCAATCATACAGGAGAAGTAGTTTAACTACTTTGTAGCATCATTCCACCAAATTTAATGGAAACATTTTACATTTAAAGTTTGTGATCTATGGTGAACGTAAAATCAAAACAGATAATAGCCACAGAGAGAAGGTTCAGACTGAATGTTTTAATTAAAGTTTTATTTATGAGACTTGACTACAGCTTTATATTTTATTAAATATTTATAGACAATGCAATTTGGTGTACAACTGAGATACTGAAAAGGAAACTGGTTATTTTACATTTTAAGTGTTTTGAGTCGTGCAAACAGAGACTGAATTCTGGATTTTTTTTAAACTAAACTGAATAGGACACAGTTAGAGAAACAATCATCGTTGCTCTTAATGGTTCAGTTCATTAAAGTAACAAATGTGGCTATTCTATTAAAAGACAACATTTATCCCTACAAAATATAGAGCTCAGACCAATAAGGTCAAACTTGGAAACCTAAAGTTAAGCATCTAAAGCTGTATTTCAATACCATCTCATCATAATTTTTAAAGGTACTGGATATCTTTACTTTCCACTTCAGCGAGTGCTTAGCACTTTTTCAGGCCACTTTTATTTAGTTATCTAACTTTTGGCATCTACATTTGCACATACTTGCCTTGAGTCCTGGTTTTCAGATGTGATGACAGCTTCAACCGACTCTAGCTGGAGTGGCAGGTGCCCATTATCACAGAACTGGAGCTGATAGGTAGTAATGTCATGAATACTTTAGGAGCTGCTGTGTAAGAATGGATATATAACCTAGTTATTCAGAAAGACTGTCATTTATATTGGGGGTAATAAAATGTTCATTATATGCCAAATTTCTTGAATTAAATAGGGGCTGTGGGACTAACAAACAGGGAAACAATACAGTGGTGTCTCAGATAAGAACGTGTAGGTACTCATTTGAGGGAGGAGGACCACTTGTTAGCTTTGGGGATTCTCTGTCTCCAGGGATTTGCAAATCTTTTATTGCCAAAGCTAGGAGCCTGGAGATCAAAAGGAGACTAAAGGGTTAAAATTCCTTTTTGATGAGGGTGAATGGGGCTCATTTGTCAGCAGCTGTCTAGAAAGCCAGGATGACACAAGCTGTGGAGGAACCAGGAATAACTGGGCTTCCCCAGTTTCAGGGACGGGTCAACCTTAGGAAAGAACTAGACACGCATAGTCTGATTGTTTTTAAGATCTTTTTGCTCTGAAATGCTTGTGCTCTAAAAAAAAATTAATATTTGGCTTTAAGGGTACTGTCTGGTCGCAGATTGCCTTGTCCAAGCAAGAAGAGCGTTGCAGGGTCTGGATATAAGTCAGATCCGCTGAGGTAAATCCTGGGTGACTGTAGGCCGGCGGGAGCTTCACGCCGGTCGCTGCGGCCCTTCCTGGGGACCAGCCGCTCTGGAAGGTCCCTGCACCTTCCTGCAATAGACAGGAATTAGTCAAGCAGTCTATCGCCCTGGCCCTCTGGCAGGGCGGGCGAGCAAGCAGTCTATCGCTGGGTTGGAGGAGGGGTCGTGAGGTTCGCCAAGGACAAAGGGACAGGGGGAGGCGGACGCAAGCCCAACCGACTCCACTGTGTCCCAGCCCAGGGCCCTAACAGTGGCAGAAGCGTTGCCACTGTGCCGGCGGGGTCCTCCCGCAACACGTCAGCGGTGGCAGGCCTTTGGCCGCAGCCCCAGTCCGGGCTGCCCCCTGGGCTACTTCCTCCCCTCCCGTCCCAGGTACCTCCTTCCTCGTGATCCGTGGGATAGACGGCTCGGGGAAGATTGAGCAGGCCCTCCTCGTTGGCAGGCGGGAGGTCGGGGAGCCCTTCAGCAAGGGGCAACTCCTCCAGGTCGCAGGCCTCTGGGGGTACTCCAGCTTCGGGTAGTTCTTCCAAGTCAGGGCCCGCCTCAGGGGGTGCTGCGGCAGGCAACTCGTTCAGGTCAAGACCCGCCTCTGGAGGGGGTTCCCACCCCAGAGGGTCCCGGGGCTCGTCCACTCCCTGGTATCTGAGGGCCCGATCCAGTCATCCGGCCCTGAGCGGTAGGGCTGCTCCCAGTCCCTGGGTTCCGAGGAGGCCCTATGCTGAGCCTCGGTCCAGTGGGGCTCCGGCAGGGCTGCAGCCGGCAGGAAGGCATGTCTGTACCCACTGGCTGTTTGCCCCTTACTGAGCAGCGGGCCCTGCCTTTTAACCCCTTTTCCCTGGGGGAAGTCCCGCCCTCCGCGGAGGGGATTGGCCAGTCGGCTGGGCCTATCTCAGTTCGCCTCCGGGGTTGACGGGCAGGCAGGGGGTTTAAGTCCCGTGGCGGCTGTGTTTGGGGTGGTGGCCCTTCCTGGGGCCCAGCTGCTCTGGAAGGTCCCTGCATTGTCCTACAGTGACACACAGGGGATTGTAACCCAAGGTCTGACATTGGAAGAATGATGTAATTCCACCTGAAAACCAGGTGATAGCTAGAGGCCTGAGAACTGGGGTGCATGTGCACTCATGAAACCAAGAGGGGTCAGAGTGCTGCAGTTCACCCTGTAAATGTGATATCCACCATTGCTAAAAATTTGGCTATTAATTTATAACAAACATGGCAAAAACTATGCAAGAATAAATTAGTTTTCATAAAATAAGAACGAGACATTACTTTTGCCTGTCTGTTCAATCACATTTTCATGGGAGCTCTGAAAATATTTGTGTAGAATTCTTAGTAAACCTCACCAGCTTGATGGCTATGTTCTCTTGCAAATCATTATTAAATGAACCTTAGTAGACAGATACGTGTTAAACAGCATTAGTCCCAGAGAAATTGCTGAACTTGCTATCTTCCCTTCACTTTTTTTTCTCATTCATTCATTCAATCATCTAAACCTAGATGACATTTCTTCCTTTATAGATACTTATAAAGTACTTTATCAGAAGCATTTTGAGAACCCAAGCAAATCACGAATACCCACGTTCACTTTTATTGATTATTGAAGTTTTTCAAAGAATTTTTAAATCTCTGAGGAACATGATGTTCCCATGCTGTTTGCCTCTCCTGCGTTATTCTTAGTCAAATATTATCCTTTTCTGTCCTTAGTCATTTAGTCCTTTAGTCATTTTCCCAAGAACTGAACTGGTCTTTCCAATCTCTAATTCCTAGATTCTCACTTAACTGCTTTCTTTTAATTTAAGATAGTACTAATTTGATGATGGAACAATGTCATTTAATGCTTCCCCCATTTCACACTTTATTTCCCTAAGAACTCCTGTGTACATACTATCTGTTCCTGGTGATTAAAAGTTTAATTCTCTAACAGATTGAGTCCTATCAGGCTCCACTGTCTATATTTAGTGTTAAAGGTACTCAGGATCTCACAAGATTGCTGCATTATTGTTTCTCAAGTGGCTCCTTAGCTTACTCTTTAGAAATGTAATTTTCTTAAGATCATGCACTGTTTTCCTTTGAAAAGTGAAATAGGAATTTTCCATTGCCCTCAACTCTGTGGACCAATGTAAATAACAGTAATAATTTATTTCTTCCCCTTTTTCACCATCTTCTTTAATTGCCTCCCTTGTAGACTGCTGACAGAAGTGAAGATAGGTCTGGTCTACACGGCTACTGGTGGTTGAGGAAAATATATAAGCTACATACTGTAGCTTGTGTATCTCCCGTCAACTTATTTACATTGCTGTATCATGGCCTCTTCACTCTGCTGTGTTGTCAGAAGACACCCTCTGGTCCACGTAGCCTTATTCTTTTCAGGGAGGTGGACTAATCACGTTGACCGGAGAGCACGTCCGGGATCAACTGAGCAGGACTTCACAACCTGCTCAATTGATCCCACTGCATCTATCTCCATGGAGCTGGCAGTGTAGACATACCCATAGTCAAAACACCAGTACTGAGCCCGCAGTGGTGATTGAGCACTTGTAAAATGAGAGGTTTCTACACAGGGTGGCTAAATATGTAGAGACAAGGCTCAGTAATGTAAAAGTCACTTTACTTCTGCACTCAGCAGAGAGCTATTTAGTAGTAAATATACGAAATACAGGAGAATACATGAAATTTCCAGGGCATATATATATACACACACAAAACAAATCGCATGTTTAGCATTAATCTTTAGGATTTTCAGTTACTCCTTTTACTTTCTAGGAATTGTAGCTTAGTTGAGTGTGTTTAAGAGATGCACTCAAAATGAAATGAATCCAGAGGCAGTCATGAGAGCTAGCCACTTACACAAATGTTTCTGGCGGCTCCCATGAAAAATAATCACTTATAGGCAGCTGCTCAATGTATTCTGGCCACAGTGTTCTTGCCAGCCCACCAACCTATAGCACCAGCTCCCCTCACATTACTTATTGGAATATGAGTTGTAAATCATCATGCTCATGCATGATGCCCAAAGTGGATGTCCCATGTTCATGTTCCATGTCAAAGATTTGTTCTTTGACATGGAATATGAAACTCTTATTAATATGAAGAGAAGGCAGAGGCACCCAACACAGGAAGAACAGAATATGCTGGTCACAGGGGCTCCATTCATTGTTTGATTGCAATAGCTACAGCATATAATAGGGACATGGATAGGTCCATTAGCATGCACTAGGTATGTTTTTTTTTAAAAACCAAATATTTTTTCAGACACAAACACTAAGATCACCCAGTCTTTGAATTTCAGCACAACAGTTATTGCAGTTTGTATTCTGAGAGATATTGTCAGTGTTGAATATTATGCTGTAACTCACTAGAATAAAACTGAACTAATTCCCCCTGGAATTTTATGCTGCTTGAGAATTTATGAATTTGATTTTCAAGGGACAATACTAAGCTCATAGCAATTTTCAAAGGAATAGGCAGAAAGTCTAGCAACACTTTGAAAATAAATTGTAGCTTTTCTACACTAGCAAGATTTGTGACATAGGTTACGTGAACATTATTATGATTATTCACTGGTTATCATTTCTGGTACTCTTAGTAATCAGAAATAAAATTATTGCGTCTTGCACATCATGTCTACTACCTACTGGGGTTCCCTCTGAGACCTTTTCCTCTCTGCTTATCCAGAATGCCTTTTTCAGTTCTGAGAGAACACTTTATCCAGTTCTCCGGTATCCAAAAACTTGGTTGAAATCTGGACTCATCACTGAGGTTTCTTTATTGGCATTTCATAAAGGGGTACCTAAGGTGATCAGGCTGAGATGTAGAGGGGTGTGTGAATGTGCTCCACAAAAGTACATAATTATAAATCAGATCATGTTCATATTCTAAAACTGACTGACAAATGAATGTTACATTCTACATTGTATTACATGCTTTATGATTAGTTTACTAATTTTGTGAGCCAATCCCTGTATAAATCATGAGCTACAAAGTGTGCTAGTAAGCAAAACTGTAGCTGCAATCTTATCACATTACTCTTCTTGCTATATCTTTATCTACTAGCTACATATTATTTACAAGGCCACTTGTGAATTCATGCTTTATCCATTGTTAACCTCTGTTTCTTTACTTCTCTTTTCTTTCATTGTTCATGCAAGGCCTAGCCCACCAGACCTCTAAATCATCCATTACTGTGGATTATATAGAATATGATAACTAATTTGTACCAAAACACGTAATATTCCTTGTGCTTCTATTGGAAGATCCAAAAAGATCAATAATAAATACAATCTGGGATATAACATGGCACATGAAGATTTAACCCAGAAGAAAGGTTTTTTTTCCTTGCGGTTTTTATTGCAAAAAGAGTTGGGGTACTTGATCTGTTTGTTAGTTACTTGGTTGAAGTCTTGGATTATCACACTGGCACTTGTCCCCAAAATGTGTACCTGTATGTTCTTATCTGGGAAGCCATTGTATTGTCTCCCTGTTTGTCCTTCCCACAGCCCCTACTGAATTCAGGTATTTTGGCATGTAAAACATTTACTACCACAATATAAATTAAACAGTCTTGCTCAATAACTAAGTTATTAGGTTCTTAGATTATTGTGTAGCAGCTCCTAAAATATTGTTTACTGTCTGGAGATGAACTATTTGGTCCTCTTGACCAGAAATGTGGTCAACGTGTCCTTTGCTAATAGGAAATATTAATTCCCACATTGTCAGACAAATAGACTCATGTTATCTTGTGATGCATGAGAAATCAAACCTCACTAATGCACAGAGCATACACTATTTTCTGTTATATTCTCCAAGTGTATGATTTATTTGTGATACAACAATGGATTCATCTGAATCCATACTGTCTAAAAATTAGAGATGCACAGCTGAAAACCAGGTAATTCCTATGCAAATTTACTGCAGGATTCTATTTCTCTGAATAGAATCCAGTGGAATTTAAGAGCATGCTGGCTGGAGAGCTCTTTCAAATTATGAAGAGAGCAAAATAGCTCCTATTATGTTATTTCCCAGTTCATTTTAACTGTTCCTGTCTTTCCAGGTTGACACTGCCTGAAGTAAGATGCATCAGCTGTTCCTCCAGAGAGGACAAGGCTGCTGGAAATACAAAAACATAAATCATTGTATTTTACTTTAAAGCAGCAATATACATTAAGAGACTGTCTTTTAAAACATTATATTACTGCCTTTGGCCTAGCAGGCTAATAACACAAGAGGTTAATTTAAGTATGGGTTTCCAGCAAATTTGCATTTAAACACTATCATCCATAAAACTATATTTTCCACATGCAGCTGAAGGCTCAAAATTGTTTTGCAGTAAAGAGACTTACGTTTCACATTTATTTCCTACTTTGTGCACTTTAGTCAAGGTGAACTTTTTTCTTATGCATAAGTGCACTGCAAAAAAAAAAAGATTCTATTATTGATTGCTAATGCTATGGTTAATTTAAAAAAAAACCCACCAGGTTGTATTTATCATTTATTTTGTTTAAGGTGTATTTAAGGCAACATTTCTTCCAAATACATGTTTTGTGGGTCAATCTTAAGTACAAGTCAGGCAATGACTTATCTATAAAGCTATTTTTTCTTTGAATTTAAGCAACCTATACATATAATCAAATTTGTACTATTGCCAATGTTTTGTACTTCATATATAGTATGGTGAGTAAGCAACACTGTGTATACTTTTCATATGACTTTTATGGCCTCACAGTACAACTAAGGGCTTTGTCTGAAACCAACTTATTTTCTTATTCACCTCTTATGTCTTGTCTTTTAGACTGTATGCTCATTGGGGCAGGGACTATCATTTGTTCATTATCTAACACTATATAGCCCTGACCAGCTTGACCTCCAGATGCCACTGCTATATCTATGTTAAACAACAATCATAAGGGGCTACACATGTGTCTAAAGAGGTAGGTGCTATTGTGTGATATTATACTGTGTCCTTTGATAAACAGTAGGTATTTATGTAATTAAAGGCTTTGTTATAGCGCACACCCACAAAAGAATAGAGTTGAGGCTAAATTAGCTGTATTTTTATGCCACGTGCAGCCTAACCTTTTAGCTGCACTTTGCACAAACCTGGCAATAAAACAAACAAAAACATTGAAACTGTTCTGTACATGTACTATATATAGCAAATTTCAACTTTCCACCTCCATTCAATTCTGCTGAAGAGCTGCTCAAAAAAGAGGCAAATATTATACACACACACACACACACAAAATAAAAGCAGCAAAAGAAAATGTTGTTTACTGTCACACACAAGAGTTGCAGAACCATTTTTGCTCAGCCTTTCCAAAAAAAGAAGGAAAAAAATCAGCTTACCATCAAAGAGACCACATCCAGAATATTCTGGCTAAAAGTTGAAAGCTTTTTTATGTTACTGAAAATGGGCAGTTAGACTGATAACCCTTTGGTAACAAGTTCCAGAGGGGTAGCCATGTTAGCCTCTATACAGCAAAAACAACGAGAGTTCTGTAGCACTTTAAAGACTAACAAGTTTATTTTTTGCAGGCATAAGCTTTCGTGGGCTTTAACCAACTTCATCAGATGCAGGGAATGGAAATCAGATAAGTGGTATATATATATACAGTCAAGGGGAAGATACAACAATGGGGGGGAGGGTAGGTAATAGCAAAGTCCATACAGTTAGAGTCATCACAAATAGGTCAGAATATGAACAAGAGGCTGCCAGACAACTCTCCAACACCACATTCTACAAGCCACTACTGTCCAATCCCACTGAGAAATACCAAAAGAAACTACAATATCTACTTAAGAAACTCCCTAAAGAAACACAGGAACAAATTTACACAGACACACTCGCTGAGCCCTGACCAGGATTATTCTATCTGCTACCCAAGATCCACAAACCTGGAAATCCTGGACGCCCCATCATCTCAGGCATTGGCACTCTCGCAGCAGGACTATTAGGCTACATGGACTCTCTCCTCAGGCCCTATGCCACCAACACTACCAGCTATCTTTTTTTTTTAATTGTGAATGGTGTAGAGAAAGTGAATAAGGAAGTGTTATTTAACTCTTCTCATAATACAAGAACTAGGGCTCACCCAACGAATTTAATAGAGAGCAAGTTTAAAACGAATAGATGGAAGTACTTCATACACCAGACAGTCAACCTGTGGAATTTGTTGTGAAGGACTAAAATATAACTAGGTTCAAAAAAGAGGGAAGACGGTAAATTCAGGAAAGATAGATCCATCAATGGCTATTAGCCAAGATAGTCAGGGGGACAACTCTATGCTCTGGGTGCCCCTAAATCTCTGACTTCCAAATGCTGGCACTGGATGCATTGCTCAATTATTGCCCTGTTCTGTTCATTCCCTCTCAGTAGCACTGGCTACTGTTGGAAGGCAGGATACCGGGCTAGATGGACCATTGGTCTGACCAAGTATGGCCGTTCTTATGTTCTTAATTTTACTTTAATGTACCTGAGTTATTAACAGCTTACCAGATCACCCCTGGGAGTGTGTCAAGGAGCAGGAAAACTCCCTGAAGAGGTTACATTTTTGGTGTTTTCCTCAGTTTGTTCTCATAGACTCATAGACTCATAGACTCATAGGTCAGAAGGGACCAATATGATCATCTAGTCTGACCTCCCGCACAAGGCAGGCCACAAAACCCTACCCATACACATTTATAACAACCCCGAACCCATGACTGAGTTATTGAAATCCTCAAAAGTGAGATTTGAAGACCTCCTCTGTCAGAGGAGTGGGATTTACTCCCAAAACTAAGGATAGGAGGTTTACTGGGGGCCAAGGCTATGTGAACAAAGCCCTGGCTGAAATTCTGGCACCACTGAAACCAATGGCAAAATTCTCTCTGACTTCAGTGGGGTCAGATTTTCACCTCCTGGGCCTCCACATCATGTGGGAGTGTCATGTTCCTCCTCTGGTTTGATGGCAGATAAATGGTCCTGGAACAAAGGTGATTTCATAGCACGGATGAGTCCCACAGAAGAGTTAA
Source organism: Mesoclemmys tuberculata (assembly GCA_007922155.1). Taxonomy (NCBI): domain Eukaryota; kingdom Metazoa; phylum Chordata; order Testudines; family Chelidae; genus Mesoclemmys; species Mesoclemmys tuberculata. Next base: position 4,272,757 of record ML677027.1, read on the forward strand.
TACCGCCTCAAGCCACTCTCCTTTGTGAGGATTATTCTGATAAATCTCTCCCCCTCTCTTCTGGAAAGGCTGTAAATCAAAAAGTAATTGCATACTCATACTGTATATTTTGTTCAGAGACTTTTGTGTGCAATAAAGAACTACCCAGCTCCAAAGTTTGTCAGGACCAAAGCAGCTGTTAATCTTATAGTGATAATATACCATTGTTCTTGAGTATGCACTTCTGAGGTTGAAAGCATATTCGGAATTCTAATGTGAAGTAACTCAGGTAAATTAAAGCGATGAAGGGTTTTTAACATATTTAAATGAAATGCAAGATAAATTTCTCTTCTGGAAAGGAGAATCGAATGAACTCCTTTTGATAGCACTATATAATAATATTTTAAATTCCCTTTCCAGCAGCCGTATTTTAATTACATGCATTTCAATATAGTTGTCTGTATCAAACACCTTTTAGGATTGTTCTTTAATCCAATAAATTGGGTGAAAATATTGTATTTTTATTACTAGCTTGATAGCTTAAAATGCATTGATCATTTAATTGTTAACCTTGACATGAAAAAAGGACAGACTCTTCAATGATTTAGGAATTCAAAGGAATCTTATCTTTTGAATGAAGTTTATAGGCTTGGGTTAAAACCAACATATGTTAACTTCACAGGAATTGATACAATTTCCTTGAAGGAAAAGAAAAACCAGCATTAACTGCAATATTCTCTGTGGTACTAAATGGTAACATTTCCACAGGGATGTATCTTATCACAAAGTGTTGCTGTATACTGTAGATACAAGCTCTCAGGATAGTTAATTATTCCTGCATATGTTATCAGTAGGCATAGGGCACTAGTTCTGCTATGTTTAGTAGCCTTGGAGATATTTTGGCTTGTAATTAAGAGAGAGATTTTGTGGGAGTTTATAAATGAGCTAAATTATTTCCTTTGACATCTGCATTTTTCATTCAGGAGTGTTATTGCTGTCAATCACACTTGTTATCTGACATCATAATTTTAAAAGTGTTTCATCTTATTTGCCTCTTTTTTGCTGGTGTGATAAAGAGGAATCTGTGCTGCAAATAGAACATTTACTATCTATGCAGATTTCTCCCTTTCGTCATTTTTTTATTGTTGAACATTGCTGCTTCCGTATGCTCTGCAGTGCTACTACTGTATACATACAATATTAGGCCGCCACATTCATTCACTTATATTGGTCTGCCATGTGTAGACTAAACTTGTTTTCAGTTCACAACTTGCTAGGTTGATTTTTACTGTCCTCAGACTGGTCATACTGTGCTCCACAGTGTTCTCTTTATATCTCCTTATGCAAGGATCCTTCTGGTGTGGAATCAGTTGGTAATTAGTGTTTGAATTTGAATTATTGAATTGAATAAATAGAATTTGTCAGCTCAAATTAAAAAAAAACCCCAGTCTCTTTCATATTATTGTTCCTTTTTTGGAAAGCGTATCTGGTTGTTCAGTCTAATGATCCTGATCTTTATAACTTTGTCAACAAAATAGCATGGTCTAACTGCCTCAGATATTTCTCTACTATGGAGAAGTATCTCTTATGCATATTTGCTGCCCACTGACTTTAGGACACTAATGTGGCAGTGCACTCTCAATCTTTGAAGTATTAAAACTGTTCTCCAGGAGAATGTGTAGTGGTTCTACTTTCTCTTCTTTCTCAATCGAATAAACTTCAGCATGTATCTCTTGGTGATATGATTTTTTATTTGCAGTTTTTTGTAGATTACTACTAAATTCTTGTTAATTTCATGACAAAAATGCAATCCAGCCACATTTTCTCTTTTCTAATTATCAACATGAACTTCTTCAGCCATCATTTGCTTAAATGAATCTCTTGTTTCTCTCCGCACTTCGACTTCAGTGCTTAGTTTTGTTGATTCCAGTTGTTTACTATGGTGACGTTCACCCTATTGAAGAGAACCCACTCCACCTCGAGGTTTACTGACATCTGTTATGGGTGTAACGGACTGGACGAAGCAGCCTAAAAGTCATAGCACTGTTTGCTATATGGCAGAAGCCCCATGTTGGCTCTAAAGAGAGGATATATCTGAGGCTATTCACATGGACAGGAGGTAATAGATCCTGACACATGCCGATCTCATAGCTCCAAAATTTTGCAGAGTAATAGCAACTACTGCTGTGCAGAGATAGGTGAACATTTTCAATTGAATAGTAAACTTATGGGGGGAAAAAATGTTTTGGGGCAAGTTTTTGGAATGCTGGCCAAATTTGGCAAATAGTTTCACTCGAAAAAAATAGGGGGAGTGAGGGGAGAAATTAAGTTTAATTCTGCCATTTTTTTAAACAAAATATTCTGACTTTTTGTTAAGGAAGACTGCATCATTTCAAATTTTAGCCTATTTATTGATTTATTTTTCAAGATTGAAAAACACCTCCAAAATGAATACCCCCCCCTTTTTTTTTGGGCCAGACAAAATGTTTTGATGCATCTAATCATGACTAGAAAAAGAAACAAAAAAAATATAAGTTTCAATTTGAAATAAACCATATTTTTCTTTGGTTGCAGCCACCAGACTGAAAACTCAGTTATTTTCTTAGCCATACTGCTGAGCAGTATGGCCCAGTGGTCTTATCTTTGGCAGAGGCTATGAATCCCTTCCCCTCCCACTGCCATGATGCTCCCCTGACAAAGCCCAATCACCCAGGCTTTGTGCAGAGAGAAGTGAATTTCCCCTCTCATGCATTCCTGAACTTTTGTGTTTTACGCCACCATGGCATATTTCTTTGTATTTAATACAAATACGTATTTACATATTTCTATGTATTTAAAGAAGACTATGAATCACTTGTAAAAAGTCATTCCTCCTGATGGCATTTCTATCTCATTTGTGTGGCTTTAACACAATAAGAATGTAAGATAGGGTAACAACTGAGTCTTATCGTTGTCTTTCATTCTCTAGATGTACTTGGCACTTTCTAGATGTGAATAATCAGAGCAATAGTATGGCCTTTCCTCTTGCAATAATCAATGGAGATGTAAGAGCGATAGGAGCCTGAGGACAATAATGTTTGTTTTCTAGTTCTAATAAAATACAAATATATCACCATTTGCGCCAGAAGAGGGCTGATAAATGTTAGCATTCCACTACCCCTCCACACACTGTAAGGGCCCGTGGAAATCAATAGGCTTTATGCCACCTCCTTCGATGATGTGGCCCCAGATAACTGATGATTCATGGATCCGCTTATGTGGTAAATGTGACAAATGAAAATGACCTACTCATTCACTTAATAATGATTCCATCCCCTCTGTATCCTTTTCTGAGGCAGCAAAAAAGCACTGAGTTGAGGCAGATGATGTTGTAGTTGAGATTTTTTTTCTTATTTGAAGGAACCGTTTCTAAAGGTCATTGACGGAATCCAATGGAAGTAAGCCTTCATATTACGAATATAGCTGAATAGTGAGTCTATATAGTGAGTCTTTGGAGGCAAGCTCATGCAAAAGAACCACCACTACATTTAGAAAATTATGGCCAAATTCTTCTCCCCTTCACATCCTAGGGGAGGGAGAAGTAGAAGCTCACAACTGAGCCCTAAGTATTTTATAAGCATCACGCTTAGAGCAAAACCAGACAGATTTCCTGAAGCATTGATATCTGGGAGGATGTTAAGACTGGAAAGGAGCAGAAAGGAGGAAATGAGGGAGTGAAGAGTAACAGCTGAGTTAATTTTGTTCCCTTGCATTCTGAGGCCCAAGTCACACTGGGAAAAATTGCTTTAATTCTTCCACTTCTTCTCAGGGCTTGTCTATGGTGCCTCACAATTTGGACTACGGAAGTGCAAGTATCAGTGCATACCAAAGTTCTGTGTTGTAATTATCCCATGTGGACACCATGGGTGTGACCTGAAAGGTCTGGAGTTCATATCAATGTAGTCCTCTTTCAGTCTTCGGTGTAATGCCAACATTCCTGCATTTTTCTCTTAGCATACTTTTCATATCTTTATTCTACACTGAAAGGTGGCAAAAGTGACTTGAATGTCATTAGCAAAGTTTATTTTTGCAAGTCTGGAAGCAGATTTATAAGCCTCCAGTAATTGTTGTTTCAGAATTTGGTTTTCTTTTAAATGCTAAGGACTAATTATTTGCAAAATATAATATTTACATCTCAAATGTAGTTTTAGAAAAGTATAACCACAAATTAGTATGTTATCTTATATCCTGGTAAAATAGTCATAGCATTTCTCCTCCAGAATTTGTTAAATAAAATAATAAAAATTCTTTCCTTTGCAAAGACTGTGTATGCCAACTTTTAGAACAAATACTGATAGCTATTATAAACATTTGAAGAATAAGGTTTGTAATGCTTGTGTTGACACAACCTTAACTACCATGGCACAAACATGCTGCTAACATACATCTCCCTTGGACAGCTGGTAAGGTCTGATACACAACAGATAAAAGAAATCAAGGAGAAGGGCCAGTATAGACTAGAATACAAAAGGGAGATAAAAGACTTCACAAGCAACATTCTCATTCTTAGTGCAAAAAAAAAAATAAATACAAATAAAAAAAAATCAAACAAGTTCATCTTTTTGAGAATGACATATAGCTCAAATACACAGTCCCTCTGCAGACAGATGGAAGCTAAATTTACCAAGATCTCAGGAAAAAGGAATGGATCGATAACAAGAATTATGTTACATGATAGCAAACTGTATCACTAAGTAGAATGAGAGAATAAAGTAATAGATAATGTTTGAGTAGGAAAATCAGAGAAGATGTCAAGAGACAGGAATGCCACCATAATGACAGATGAGGGATACAGGAAGAAAGTGACAGGAGGATGCTAGCAACTGGTCATCATGCCTCAGAAAGATAAAAAAAAACTAACTATATAAACCTGTATAAAATCTGTATAAAAGATTAACTATATTACCTGTGTAAAAGCATCAGGAATACAGAGGGAGAAAAGCATGTGGGAAGAGTGGGTTTATCCAGAGTGGTGCAGAAGACTTTATTTAAAAAAAAATTGGGTATAATTTGAAACCGAATTTATTGATCATCTCCATCAGATCAACATCTCTTGACACATGGTAGGACATGAGATTGTCAAAGCAGGTCTGGCCAATTTATGGGAACGCCTCAAAGCAAATCTTTAAATGGGTGGTGTTTCGAAGAATGTTTCAGAGCATAACAGACCCTGATTTGATAGTAGCCTATGCTACTACTTTGTGTCAATCAAGGACATAAACAAAAATGACAGAATTTTATATATTTGTAACAGTAGCCAGTATAAAGACCAGCTTCTTATTAGCCCTGTTTCACCTTATTATGAGATTAATTGTATTGCAATGATCTACTTGCAAAGAGTTGCAAAACCAATGCAAAATTAGCGATTGATTCAGGTTTTTGCTAGCCCAACTGAGATAAGAAAGTGTCTGTCAGTTCACCAGAAATGTTTGCATTGTTGGAAGAATCAGTTTTTCATGTTCATAAAATTCATTTCCCGACAACACATAGCCTTTTATAAATGGAAAAATAAACAAGGATTATATACATTCTAAGACTAGATTGAATTAATTCTGTTTAAATACATCTCAAGAGAGAGTCTAGGCTTTATATCTATCTTTTAGCAGATTTGCCTGCTTTGTAACAACCCGGTCTAATCAGAGGTCAGGGTGCATCTAAACTGTCTAACCTAGAGAGAGATGTTCATCATGTGCCCCATTAACCTCTCCTGTACCAGCCAAAGGGCCAGATTTTCAAAAGCACTCTACATCCAGCAGCTACGCTTGTTGTCTTGGAGAACTACTGGCTGCTGAGCACATCTGAATAGCAAGCCTCCAATAAATGTTAAAATAAACCCTTTGTTTTAGGTCACAAAGCACCCATTTGGAGAAGCAGGGAGTTGGAGATCTACAGATCAAGCAACGTGAGCTCCACAAGATTTCATAAAGACTTAGAGGGCCATCTACCATGTCCTCACTTCTCTTTACAATATTCCCAGACATCCTCCCCCAGAACACTGAAAAACCCACAATTCAATTCAATTCGCACAACGCTTTAAGCAGGTTCATTTTACTGTCCCACAAATCTCTAGTTTCATTTAAGGTTCAGATTCATATGAACCCAAATCTCAATGCAAAACTCTGACAAAAGTATAAAGTTTCTTTGGGTTTTCCTGGTTTCGGTTTGAGTTTCAATAACCACTTTCATAACGGAAGCCCAGTGACAAAACTGACTGGTTATTGGTGAAAACCTTCACTAAGTCTGGTCTTTTTCATATAGATTAAATGTTCACAATGCTAAATGCCTGTGTATAGAGAGTCACATTAGCAATCAGCCAGGTGTCCAAGCCACTGCCAACTATTAGGATGGACTGCCAATTATTCTGCTTGCAATTTTTAGCCATTTTTAGGCCTCTGCAGAAAACTAAGCATAACCAAGACAGCTGGGGCGGAATGGGGTGGACACTGAACATGTGCAGTGGAGTTGATGCTACGTTCTCTCTCTCTGAATATGCTGGGGCTGACATCTGTGAAAAACAGGAAGTCTGGATATTTTTTATCATTGTTGGTGTGAGGGAAATTTAACTATCAGACCAACAGCTTAATATGGCTTGCTTAGCAATATTTTTTTTTAGTGAATGTCTCTGTAACTCCCGTGGTTGAGTGCCCAGTGATTGATTTGTTTAGTCAGCTTTGTAACATTTGCTTGATTGACATGTCTCTGTAACTCTTGGGATATAAGAGGGAGGTAACAAGTATAAGTAAGGCAGATCGCTTTGTGGACACATTTAAAAGATCTCTAGTGACAGACAAAGACTGGCCATCTGGAAATATGTGACTGATTCAACTGAAGACTGCCTCAGACTTGTGAGGTAACAATCAATTTTTGGGGTTCTCTAACTACCTTTTGTATTTGTGAGTACCTAAGACTAATAAGTGGAGACTTTTGGTAAAAGTAATGCCAGTTGGAATTGATAGAGACCAATAAAGTCAAGCATTAAGTTAAGAGCACTTGGTTTTGGCTTGTCTATGCCAGCCATATAGAAGGCAGAGGTACTGTGTTTCCTTTGCTTTATTTCCTGATACCAACTTACAGAGACTATAAGTTATTGCATTGAGGAACCCCAGGTAACATGTGCACTGCATGGTTCCTCTAAAACTGTATATTTGCTTAAACAAAAAAGTAATCACATGCTTGAATGACCATTTTGTGTGTCCAAATTCTCCTTTTCTTCAGTCAAATTGTACCTTTTGAAGACTCTTTGAAGTCTTTTTGAAGAAGTCCATGTATTTTTGTGCATCAAGTTAAATATTCTTATAGAATAAATGGAATTATAGGATTGATTCCCCATTTTCATGGTTCTAAGCCTGGAATAATCAATGAGGGCACCAATTCAATTCCTTTGCTTTGTTTGAGGAAACATCTCTTGACACCTTCTTTGTGCACGTGTCTCCTTACTCATCAATTTAGAAACAGATTCTCATTTCTTTACCAGTAGATTCAATATCACACCACAAGCCAACAGAACTAGCAAGACTGAACAGAGGCTACTACTTTATCAGGGGAGAGATGTGGTCACAAACATGAGGATAGGTTCTCAATTGGTTTAAAATTGTCATAGACCCATTGAAATCAAGCCAGGCCAATTTACATTATCTGAGAATCTGCTGTGTGGACTTCCTGAATATCCCAAGGTGATGTCACAAACCCACTTGAGTGGATACTTCTTTTATTGTGCAATGAGTTTCTTCTGCAACCATTGAGGACAGAAAACACAGTAGAAAAAAAAAGGATTATCCCTAATATTAGCAGTATTTTCTCAGTGCTCAAAAATGTGATAAGGACTTATAGAAATACTGCTATGATCCCTGTGCAGTGGAGCATAAACTCTAAATGTGACGTGATACAACCAAAGTGAATGGGAAGCAAAAAAGCATGGGGAAGATTAGAGAGAAGGACAAAGTGTCAACAGTACCGTTGCCCAGTGACTAAGGTCTGTGCGGCATATAGGCACATCTTGATGGTTACTTTCTTTTGGTATTTTCCAATGAAAAGTTTTGTATCAATGGAAATTAAAATTTCCAACATTAAAACTTCTATCCAAACCCTGTGACTTCACTTAGTATTTGAGGAAATATTAAAAGTTGTCCATTATGCCTCTATTTCCCACAGCTCTCCCTGTCTTTCCATAACACCTAAGCCATCTGCCTGTCATTTATTGGCTTGCCCCATACCTCATCATAAACAAACCATCTGTTCAGTGCCTTCAAATTTCTATTTACAATACCCTTTTTACAACTCTATGTATATGTCAAAATTTTAATTATACAGTCACATATTAGGATGTCAGCTACTCAGGGCACTTTTTCTAACAATCATGTCTCGGATGGTCTAGAAAGCATTAGAAATGCATTTTATGGCTCAGTGATATATGGTATTTGTGAAACATACAACACATTTTCAAGTGAGGAAGCAGATGATGTATGAAGTCAATAATTGTTCCAAGACAGCCCCAAGTGATTGATGTCTACATAATTCTGCAAATGCTGTCACTTTATTAAAATACAATAACAATATTAATTTATATGAAAATTTAGTTCTGCCAACACCTAATGCATTTAAATTTCATGTAATCTAACAATACAATCATCCTTTTGTCTCTTGTCAAGCTGGGAAAAGGAGAAGGTTACTTCTGGATCACCCACTATAGAAACCCTTTACAGATAAAATATAAGTAGTTGTATTTTTATAAATACAAAAATATGATTAAGAAATCAAACTGTCTGCGAATATGGGTGAAACTAATCTGGTAAACTTAATTGAAAATGGCTGCACTTGAAAGCCCAAAAGACAGCTTTGATAGCAATGAAAAAATTAAAATGTACCAAAGTTACAGCTTCATTCCCTCTTCCAATCTAGAGTAGAGCTAGGAAAAATGGATGAAATGTTTTTCACAGAAATGTACATAAAAATATGCTCCCAATTAATTCCTGATGACTTTTCATCCCTGATATTTTGCATTGTTTGTGGAATCTCAAGAGAGTGAATATGTTGCCCAGTGACATGAAAAAACTCAAAAGGACCCTTTCCATGACATTTTGGCCATGAGGATTTGTGCATATTTTCCAGGATGGGTACAAAAATTAGAGGAGCATTTTGCCACTGATTTGCTCTGTGACCCTTGAACAAGTTACATAAGCCTCTGCTTTCCTATCGGTAAAATGGAGCACTGATGCTTGCCTCTTTGTTGGAAGGCCAAGTGCTATGCAAAAGTGATAAGTGGATCCTTACTATGCCAAGATTGCTGAAGCACAGAAACACTAAATAAATAAATACATCTAAATAAAACACTTTCAAATGAATTATAGGAAACAGATGTTAGAAATCCAGCTGATTTCTAACTGCAAAGCACACCAGATAACCATCTCACATTACTTGATAGCAAATTGATATGTAAATACACTGCAGGTGGATTATCCACAGCAGATAACTGTGCGTGAGGAAGCAGCACATAAACAGACAGATTTTTCTAAGTGGTTACCCCACTGTTGTTACACACTCATACTCTTTCACTCTCTATCTCTCTCTTACATGACTAATGTTAATCCTTCCCCCAAATAAGCTTGAGCCAACAAACCCCACACCAGCATGATAAACCTGCGTTGGAATCTACAATTGTGTTCTAGATACAGCTACAAGCAGCTGTACAAGGGACACAGCTGAACCATTTGCACATCAGTTTGATTCAAGGTGGGCTGGGAGATGGAATCCTGTAGAGAAAGTCAACACCACAATTAAACCTCTCTCCCCATCACTGATCTCCTTGTGTATCTCCCCTCTCAGCTCGATTTTTTTCCCCTTCTTGCCAACACATCAGAACAAGCTGCTGATTGCTGCAATCCAGAGCAGTCATTTCCAGGGAATGAGCTTTGGTATCAAATGCTCCCAATGTTTCTGAGTACAAGTGGGTTGTGCTGCCCTGTTACTTACAGGTAGCTGGATAGTTTTAGTCCCTCTTTATCTCAAACTCCACATGTCAAATGGGTTTTGGTTTTGTGTGTGTGCACATCCACATGTGCAGGTTTGTGTGTGAAATTTTATGAGCTTTACTAGAGCAAGCAGATGTCCTAATTCTAAAATTACTTGGTGGAATGGAATTGTTCCAAAAGAGCTATTCCAGTCACGCAAGTGAAGTTGTACACCACTCTTTTTTTAACTGCCTGATTAAGGTAAATAAATAAAAATTTCTATGTCTTTAAAGGAGCCACTACATTATGTGAATAACATCCCTTTCCCCTTAATTAGTCTTTTGCTTTTGTTGGCTTGGCAGTTTATGTTATGATTCTGATCTCAGAACCATAGATGCACATCTCCATCTAACATTCTTGGATACACACAATGCCAGGTTTTTAAAATAAATGCAGCAACACATGTCAGCAATGTTATTTAAGAATAATTTCTTTCTAAAAAATGCAACACAAGCATTCAATTTCCCAGCTGTTTGTTTTCTTGCTTCATAACTATTTCCACCTGCATGCATGATAACAATACACTAGTGTGGAAGGAATGTGGATTTTTTTCTCTGTTCTAATTCTTACCACAGTGATTGCTTTAATTAATTCTGCTCTCAGTTGGTAGTGCATGAGATATTTTTTGATGATGGAGAAGAGTATGGCAGAACTTAATACACCCCTGGGTAAACAAAAGAGCAGAGTAAACATTTTTTGTGTTGCACCTATTCCAAATCATTTCTTTTCCTATGCAGTCAAAAAGACTTTGTACTGCTAATCACAGAGGATCAGATTCTGGGACCCTTACTTAAACTGAGTAATAGCTTACTGGACAAATAGCCATTATGGGTCCATCAGGTTCTGATTTCAAAGAGATTAGTCATGGAATACCGCACTGATTGGCCTAGGGAGGGGGTCTGAAGTTCTGCGGAAAGTTTGCAACAAATTAAAACAATGCACCTGTTTGGGGTTTTTTTTTTTTAATTGACTCGTAGCACATTTAGCAAAAGTCTCACCATCACTGGGTCAGCTGCCCTCTGAGTGATCCCTCATGGCCAGAGGGTGCTTTGCTTGGCCTGCCTTTCTAGGGGTTTCTGGATATCTACACACAGACTTTTCATGGGTCCAAAGACAACAGACCTCTTAAGGGTCTGGTTTATTAACTTAAGGTTCAAAAATAACACAAGTATTCCCCCCAGCCTTAAGTGGGGCATAGCCCCAAACTTCCCTGGTGCCTCAGGGTCCTTCCTGCAGGTTACTCCCAGCTCTTCCTTGCTGAAGCAGCTCCACTGGTCTCAGTATCTTCCCTAACAGAGGCTTTCTCATGCTCCGCAGTCTCTCTCAACTTCTGGAGCATTCTCTCTTCTGTGCAGCTTCCTGCTGTTCTTCATAGGACATTCAACGTTTCTAGACACAGCTGGAGCATTGCTCATGTTCCACAGCAGGATCCCTGCTCTGCGGGGTGAATGCTGTTGAGTAACACCGAGTTCTAGTCAAAATAAAAACCATATAAATAAAACAAACCTCCTTTCAAGCTGGAATTTTAAGGCTCCAGAACAGCATTTCATTTCTATCTAAACTAAATTTGTTAGTGATAGCAATACAAAACAACCTGGGTCTCAGAAGTTACAATAAAAAAAGTGTCAACGATGGGCCTGATACTGATATTCCAGTGCATGCAAACCTCCCAGCACAAGCAAAACAGGTTCATGAGTTGCATCTTTTTCCACAGAAAAAGTTCACTCATAGGCAGAACTAGCAGTGCTGACTGTGGTTAGGGTTGCTTGTCATTTCCTATAATGAGAACCTGTTTTCAGGTGTTTGTAACAGTGACAAACTAGTGAGACTGAAATGTCACACACTGGGTATCTGCTTCAAGTTGGATTTTTTGTGACAGTTTCAGCAGAAGAGTTTCCACCATTTCCAAGAAAAAGATTAGGGAAAAAGACATTGTTTTGCCCTTGTTAAAAATGTTCTTACAGGTGTTTCATAGAGAAGTGTTAATGCCTCTATGTTTGGAGCAAAATTTTAAATCTAGCAGGATGGCTAGAGATGTGCCTTTTGCTGTCCCATAAGAACACTCAAATTTGGTCAAATGATAAGTCAGTTAAAAAAATTCATTTTGCACATTCTCAGCAGAGACTTGTTGGACGCTGGCAGTTAAATTCTCCACAGATTCCATTTTCACTGCGCTTCGGGGGCTGAGCAGGACTTTCCTGCAATTTCTTCTTGCAGCCAACAGGCACTATTGTGGCACCAGCCCAAAAACTAAAATGAGAGGGGTGACGAATGAGGTGGGATTGCAGAAACAAAGGGGCACAGGAGATGGGGGAGGGAGAGATGGAGGGGGAGCTGGGGGGATGGATAGATGCAAAGAGAAAGGGGGTAGGAGCCAGGGGATCCATGGGTTTGGAGGGGAAGGAAGACAGGACCCAGGGGCTGTGGGGATTTAGCTAATTAAATCTAGTTACATAATTACCCTAGTTTAAAACCAATGTAAGTGAGAACAAAATCAGGCCTTTTTTATCCAAATCAGCTGAAAGCAAATGCATGTCTGAATTTATTTTTCCTGTGGTGATTCATTGTAGAGCACAGCCTGAAGTAAATGTAAGGTGTAAGAGCCAGAAAGCCAGTCGGAGCAGCGTTCTGTTGCTACCACCAGAAGCTAAGTAAGATATCTGGCATCAAATTTTTCCTTCCAGTACTCTGAAAACTTTTGGTGAAGCAACCCAGAATCCAGCTTTTCAATAGTTCCTCTGTAAGTTTCATGTGCCCCACTTGTCAGTTCACTGTGGGTTAGTTGACCAGACATCTCAATATTACCGAGACTGTCCCAACGTTAGAGGCTTTGTCTTATATATGCAACTGTACATCACATTTGCTATCTGATCACCGTAACCCAGTGGTCCCCAAACTGTGGGGTTTGCCCCCCAGGCACAGTTCCACTCCACCCTCAGCTCTCCCCCAGTCCAGCTGCAACTCTGCCCCCAGTTGCAGTTCCACTCTGCCATACTCCACCTCCAAGCCCATCTCTGGCTCCCAGCTGCAGCTCCATTCCATCCTCGGCCTAGTTCCTCCCCCATCCCCAGTTCTTCCCCCCAGCATTGGCTTCACCCCAAGTTCCTCTATTGAGCCAACAGTGGTGGGGTGTGTGGACAGATTCTATTACTGGTATGGGGGGGGGGCGCAACAGGAAAAGTTTGCGCACCACTGCTCTAACCACAGGAGTGATCCTCATCTGACTCTCACATTACAATCCATAGAGAAAGCAGAGGGGGGATTTGGTTCTCATCTTTGGTTCTCACTTTTCCAGCATGGCCTCTTCTCTGACACTATTAATGGTTGCTGGGACACTTTGGTGTTAATAACCAAAGTGTCCCTCAGACTCTGACTTCAATCAAGAATTGAGGGAAGAGAATAGGAAAGAAGCTGAGACCACAGCGTGAATTTCAATTTTAAAACACTCCATATTTGTGGGTTTATTCTAAATACTCTGACTGCATTTTTCTCAGTTTAACATTCTTCACACTGAGATCAGAGATGGGCCTTCAACCATTTGGCATCATCACCTTTTCCATAAATTCCAGATGACACAGTAGTAGCTTCTTCCACAGACATGTAGTATGAAAAATTAGATCATGACTCTGATTAACCTTGTACAAGCACCAAATCAATCCAGCTGTACAAAACAAAATATACTGCAATATTGAAACTTGCGGACTAAATGTAAACAGGTATTTTTAAATGGATCCATTTTCTGCCACATACTATCTTTGCCAAAGTAGGTATGTTTAGGATTAAAGTTGTATTGATTGTTTTTAAATGACAGATTTGAATCATAGCTTATAAAGTGTGCATAGATGCATTAGAGACATGAATGACAATTGTCAACCCTAGTTACCTACCATTTGACCTTTTGGGGTTTCAACCCCTGCACAGTGTAAACGGGCTATAATTTGCCTGCAACTGGATTGGGGCAACATTTTTCAACAGGCCTAAAAGCAGGATAGCTGGCTTCTATACCAGCCTCCACTCACCCATGGCATAGGGAGAGCATTGAAGAAATGAAGTTGTGTGAAGAAATGGAGACTAAGGGGGAGGTACAGATTTTCTAGTAATTTGCCATATAATTATTCGGTATTTGCTACTCAGACATGTTATGGATAGAATGCGTCTGTTTATGTTATGATTTTGCAGCACATAGTTGAATAACATTACATATATTTTTAAACATATATACTCTAGACGAAGAAGGTACCGTCCAGAGATCACAACTTTTCACCTATATTGCTGGGCATTTTCTGCCAACAGTGTAGATTTCACTGCCTAACACCGAGTTCCTATTTTTCTGTTTAAAGACTCTCTCTTCCATAAGGCCAGGTGGAACTTTATGGTCTGAAGTCCGTAAGTATGATTTCTTAGTTGCTTCACAAAAAAGTATTAACCCTCCGGCCAAAGCATAGCCATAATCAAGCAGAAAGCAAACAAGTCAGTAAATCATTTCAATAAAAATACCACTGAGTAGCTCCATCGCAGTCTGATTTACTGTAGCTGACAAGCTAGCCCCACTTGCTGAGAAGGCTATTGTATTACTATTATGTAAACCCACTGGGCTGATATCCATTCAGAATATTATATCTTGTCACTCTGTTTTCAGAAAGGTTTCGTAACCATAAAGGGATTAAAGAGAAGCAAAACAAGCAGAAGTCGATCAAATCAGTGAGTTCCAAAGACAACTTCATGTACATGGATTTCTAACAAAGGAGACAGATGAATAGTGGATAGTACAATTTTTGTAAGTTACCAAAATAGAATAGGCCATTTTTTATTTCTGCAGCAATCAGGATGTTTTGTATTTCTATTGCTAATTAAAAAATAAATAAATAAATAAATAAAATAAAAACCAAAAAGCACTCTGGCTACCACATTCTACCTGGCTACCTCACTCCTCAAATAGCTATTGATTTCAGAAGAGTTATATGTGGTATAAAGAACTAGTCAACCTAAGTGAGTCAGAAGCTGGCCCTAGGGCTGGTTTAAGATGATCTCCAATCCAAGTTAAGAATCCTGCTTGTTCCTCTCATTTTATCAAAATGACTTTTGAAGGCTGCCCTTTCTGACAGTCAAAACGTGTCATGCACACACTCGCCCACAGAAAGCAGGGAAGGCTGTAAAACCTATCTTGGAGCATGTTTGATTTCCTGGCTGCCTTATTTGTTTACAACAATGCTCTTAAAATTGTCTGTACCATCTGTGTGGCTTCTAGTTGTTTGAATGAGAATGAGATATTAAAATGCCATCCAGATGTCTAGATGCATATCAGCATTAATGTATTATGCAAATTTTCACAAAGATAAGGGTTTTTTCCCTTTCTTAAACAAAAAAAAAATATTTTCAGATAGAATGAAAAGAAGTAAATCTGCTAAGGCTGAGAAGAAAAAAAGCAAACAAGATGCAATGACTATACACAGCAGAACTTCTGAGTCATGTCTTATGAAATACTTTAGGTACAAAGTGTCTGGTTGTTTCTACTCTAGGGAGAAAAACTGTATGAAAATACAAATTTAAAATAAAATATCCACATTGCAGAGGGGCAACATCACCAGGCTTGAAGATCTAACAAAGTGAACCTGAACAAGTTTAAATTTAAATTTGTCTCCCATATATTTTGTTCTTGCTTGTAACTCTTAAACACACAAAAGAAATCTGCTAGCTGTTGAACACCTGATTTAAATGAAACCTTGTGCCCCAACCCTGCCTGAATTTATGCCTATGAGTAGGCCATTGAACTCAGTGTTACAGGAATAGGCCTTATCTCAGTGGAATTATTTGTGTATAGGGTTATTGTCATACACAGGACCAGAGAATTAAGGCTAATGCATTGTCTCTAGATTGCTATGATTAAGGAGCTTCATTCCTACAATAGAAATGTTTGATTTGTTTTTAAAGTTAAACATTCTTAAGAATTAATCTAATAATGGAAACGTGTACCAAAATGCTAAAAAAAAAAAAATGCCAGCATGCACAAACAAGAATTCATGTTGTAATTCTCCTTGCAGTCAATCTCGGAGCCAGGAAATGAGGGAGAAAAAGTGGGCATGCAGAGTAGCTTATGGTGGGTGGTTAGATAATATGGTGATAAATGCATTAGAAATATTTAGAATGAGACCTGTATCCCTCAAGAGGCTGTAGGAAATTTGCCATATATGGAGTATCCAGTTAATTACATGGACCTCTGTTCTTATGCAATTAATAAAATGAATGGGCCAAATTCTGCATTAACAAATACCCAGAACAATGCGAGAGTTACACAAAATATTAATCAGCACACAGATTTGGCCTCATCTTTTAAAATATTGGAGTCTTCCAGTCTTGTAACAAGTGATCTTAAACGTTCTTTATTTCCTTAAATAATATAAATTAAATAATATAAATAAAAATATCTTCATGAATCCAACGAATTAGGTTTCTGCCCATGAAAGCTTATGCCCAAATAAATATCTTTTAGTCTTTAAGGTGCCACAGGACTCTTGCTGTTGTGCTAAAAACAGACTAAGACGGCTACCCCTCTGGAACGTTATTTCTTTGCCATTCACCAGGATATCTTCTTGTATTTTCTTACTTGGGGTATATGCTTGAAAACAGGCTCTATATTCTTTTACACCTCCCCCTCCCAAAGTGTTATTTCAATTCACATTTCACACTTAAAGTCATAAAATTATAATATATCTTTAAAAATAATTATGATGTCACAATCAGGGACTTTGATAATTTCTGCCTATCTGATATATCTAAGTAATTAGACCTTGCTTATTAGCACTGATAGATTTTAAGAAACTATTAGATCATGTAGTCTAAAATCCTATAGAACACAGACCAAATCGTTTCATCCAGTTACCTCTATATTAAGCCCAACTGGTATCTGACTAAAGCATATCTTCTAGAAAGGCATGCAGGCTTGACATCAAGAGACAGACACTCCACCACTTCCCACTCACCCCAGGTTGGTTAAATTCACCTCTTTGCAGAGAGACAGTACAAAAACTCTGCACCATTGATGTCTCCCTTAAGCCTTCAAGCTAGATGACTTAAGTGCATAGACACTGGGCTGGTCCTGTGGACAGAAGTGATTTTCACCCTGTGTGAAGATTGTAAGGACCCAAGTGTAACTGTGTAATGGCCGCAATAGTGAACAGTACTGTAAAAAACAAACAAACAAACAAACAAGAAAAATGGACAAGAAAGCATACACTAAATAATTATTTTCTAAAACAAACCAGATGTAACTTTAATAAAAAGCTAGGGGCCTGATTCTACTATGCATACTCATGTTCGATAGTACCTTACTCCTTGAGTAATTCGCTTCAAGGGCATAAATACTACTTAGCATGAGTAAGGGTATGACAGTCTAGCCCTGTGAGTCACTTGCTAATATTAGGGTGAAAATCACCACATGCCAAGGAACAGCACAGAACTATATGCCATTTAAGTATCAAAAAATAGCCCCACTTTAAGCCAGATGTTATTGTTATAAGTGAAGCTCTGATCTTTGCTATCCCTCTGTGCAGGGTGTATTTCATCCTGCGTATTAGAAGTTTATGCTAGCATTTTTCCCATCTTTTCATCAGCAGCACGGGGTGAGCAGTTTCCACTCTGTCGTTTGGTGAAATAATTTTATGAATCCATTTTTCTCCTCACAGGTTCTAGCTTTCAGATATGTGAATTGAGGTGGACATTTTGCTTAAACATACATTGCTTACAGAACAGCTTTTCTCCTAAATCAATTATATTGAAATCAATATGTGGTGTGCAGCAACAGCACTTTTATGATAGCTTGAGTGACACTCTTCAGGGAGAAATAAACTAACAGTCTTGCTTCAGAACATTTTTCCTAACAATTATGCTCTATAAGCTACCTGAATGACAATCTTTAAAACTGCATTTGTTTATTACAGAGAGTGTTGATTTAAAAAAAAATCAAACTAAGTGTCTGCAATTTGGCATCTAAATCTAGCATATTTAGGTATCTAAGTGGTTTGCATTTTAGAGGCACTGAGCCACTAAAAAACTGCTACCATGAAGGCTTACAGTAAATCTTTGTATTATAACCAAAAATAATTGCTTTAAGTGGAGAAGGAGAAAAGACAAATCACATCATTGGGGATAATGCTGTGTAACCCAAACTTCCACAAGACAGCTTTCTGTCCCCTTGCTATGGCTGACCCACACGGCCAGTTATGAGACTTTGACAGCAGCCAGCTTGCTCTTTTAGTTCAAATAGTTGAGGTTTAGATCCAGAGGTCATGGGTTTGTTACCCACTGCCGATATCCCACCTAGGGGTTGACTATTTTCACTGAAATACAAATCTAATAATAGAAATGGTTGTAAGAAGGAAAAACAGTTTTGTGAAAAAAATGATGTTCAAAATATTGTTGTTTTGAAATTTGGATATTATGACATTTCAGAAGGGGGGAGTGTTTTTCTCCTTTTTCTCTCTCTTTTTTTTTTCTGATTTCCACTGAATGCAACAAAATGAATGATGTTCAAGATTTTATTTTCACTTCTGCTTTTTTCTTTCTTTCCCAGAATTCATCACAGATAACATGGCCACGGGATAGGGTTGTGATAATCCCCATCTGCCAGAATGGCTCTTTGGGAGATGTGGGCAGCCAATCTAAGGAAGAACAGTTTCAGGATGCTCTGTATAAAGCCAGATTGGGTAGAGGGGTGCAAAAAAACCAAGCTCTGGGATGTGATCCTTTATTAGTAGCACATACACAACATCATGCAAAACATGACTGTTGACTCTAATATACCACCAGTTTGAAATATGTGAAGTTTGTGATTTTGATAATTCTGGTGTTATGCATCAGCTACCTCAAAAACGTTTTCAGCAGGATGGGATTAAAAAAAGAAGCTTTACTCCTGTTAGCAGGATAATTTGAGAGGATGGATTTTTTAACTGTAATTATACACAAATTGCCAAAATAGCTACTTTTTGAGTACCATGCTGTTAGCAAAAGTCTTATAGGCTGTGGAGAACAGTTAGAAGTTATTAAAAAACTTACATAATGATGTAAAAGAATTTGGGGTTGATGCATTTCAACTGCAATTCAGGGGCATATTGTATGTTAGTTAGACTGGGTCCTTAATGCTCAAAGACATTTAACAACCAGTAGCATTTCCCCTACAACTGACAGGAAAAATAATGTATACAAAAGGTACCACACTTGTTACAGAGCAGGAGAAAAGACTTTAAAAGAGGTTTTCTGAAGAAGCTGCAAGCCATCATGGGTAGATTGTTGTTGATGCAGGAAAACTAAAGTGTGATTGTAAAAGGATGAATAGAGATTTTATGCTGGGCATAGTCAGTATAAACAATAAAGAGACTCCATGGGAGGCATTTTAAACAAAGTGGTGCTAAATGATGCACTTTAAAAGTACATTCTAGCACATAAATAGTCCAACATACTTGCTACTAGAGCAGCGTGAAATGTGTGCAATGGAACCAGAAATTGTATAAATGTTACTCAGTTTTGGGGTTCTTTATAAAGTCTAGATTCAAGAGTTTTTGAATAAATATGGCACAATTTTATTGTCTGGCACCAACCTCAAGCAATCTTCATGAAAAGAGTGAGTGTCATGTGTCCTGCTCTGTGCCTAATTTATGGAGAATACAAGTCCAGTCCTGAGGACTGTCCCTTAGGTCAGACTGTAGCTGCTCTGGTTTTAGTTCTGGAGTTCCTGGTTCAAGCTCTAGACCAAAATGGCTATTATCACATAAGTAGATTTTACTTTGAGATTTTTGGTTTCTTCCAATGGAGAGTGAAATTTTGATTACGAGACCTTGTGTGCATCAAAAGCAAATATTTGCACAACCTACTGGTGAGCAAAACTTCCGAATTTTATATAATTCTAATTGTGCACTTTTTTAACCTAGAAATAGTATAGAATTTTATTGGCCACCTCCAAGGTCAACATAGGTCACAGGAGAAAAAAGAAACCTTACTGCATATTTCAGTTTCTTCTGTAATTAAAATAGAAGGCCTGTCCAGGGAGACAAATATTGCTGCTTTGGGGACAGTTAACCATTCAGAGGATAAATCTGTTTGTGGATTATTAACTGCAAAGTAAAAGCTTATTTGCTGCTCTTTATGTGGGTTTGTTCTGAGTATCTGCAGCCAGAGATACATTCATCCGCAAACAAAAGTGTTCTTCTCTCCCCCCATACAATGCACACGGCTTCATTTATGGTTCATAGGAGTGATGAACTGGCATCAAACGGACAACAAATACACCCTCACTTTTTTTTTTTTTTGCTATCTTGAGTCTTTGATGTTTTAGCACAACACATAGAGTTCAATTAATGACTCAAACAACTGGTTTCTACTTTAAAAGTTGTTGTAACTGAATAACATAAAACATCTTGTTGGCAAAGTCTTCTAAATAATAAAAGCAGATCCTCTCAGCATACCAATACAATCAAAGGACAGAACTCAGTAAATCTGAGATTTCTGTACAACAAAATATAGCAGAAATACAGTAAATCTTCTTACAAAGGAAAAAAATAGTAATCAATTTTGTTTAATTTAGTTTCTAATATTCTATGAAAATCCTCCCTGAAGGTAGCCAGGCCTTATTTACAGCATGATATTTTTAACATTACCCCTAAACTTGATAACGCTCTAATTATAATAAGATCCCTGAACATCCATTATACAGGTGGAGCAGAAGATAAGTGATGACTTTCTATTCCCTGTTACCAGCAGAATGAATCTCTGCTGCTTATTCGAGCCCTAAAAATATGCATGACAACTAATGAAAATTTGGTTCTAACACACATTCTTGGAGTTCTTAACTTCCTCTTGCATAGTCTAGTAGATGACAGACTATCTTGGTTTAAGTGGTGTGAGGGGAATTTCAGATTGATTGTAATTGTTCTCAGTCTCTTTGCTTTTATATTTCAGTTGTTGTTCAAAGTGGTCAGCTTGGATATTATCTAGATATTAGCAGTGCCCATATGATTTAGGTTTTTTATATACTTAAAAGTTTTTCATTTTAAACCTTTCCTGAAATTTTCAAGAATAGTTAGTTGTGGCTGTCCAATCCCTCTATGAAGGCCTGATTCAAATACTAATGAAATCAATGGAAAGTCTCCCACTTACTTCAATGCACTTTAGATCAGACTGTCAGTGCCTTTATTCCATGTTTGATCCAGGTTGGTTACCGGCAATTCAGCCTTGTTTTCATGGGACAAACCTTTCACATTCTATCTCCTGGATTATCTCTGCTGTTGTTTTGCACTAATCTGACCCCGTTTACAGAACTACACCATGGGAATTAGTGGATTCTACATCTCTTGAGGTGTTGAGATCAAGACTTGGATGCCTTTTTGGAAAATATGCTTTAATCAAACTCAAGTTATTGGGATCAATACAGGGGTAACTGTGTGAAAATCTGTGACTTGTTATGCAGGATGATCTAATGGTCCCTTCTGACCTAAAAATCCATGAATATATGAACTAAATTTGACTAATAAAAGCAATAGTTTTGCAGGAATATCCAAAAATGAATTTTGATTTGACTATGTTCATGGGCCCTTCATGCTGGATTTTCTCAGACTCTCACTAGGTCGCGTGTCAACAGCACCAAAGTTCACAAAAAAGCAAATTTTAAGCATAAATATTTGCTCTAAAGAAGATTTAATATTCCATACTGTCATAGTATATGTTCTTCGTCTACTGCATTTGCTATTAACACAAAGCATCTGATTAAGAACAAACAGAATGCCAGGTATGTTGCTTTGAAGAAATTCAGAAATAATTTTTAATAATGAAAGCTTTTAAGTATTATGCAATCTGCTCATGACCATTTCACAAAGAGAAAAGTGTTGAAAATGTTAATATTGAATTACTTGCTCAACTCAGTACAGACTAGAACAACATTTTTAGGCAATTAGTCAGCAACTCTAGGAGGTAGGAGTAAAAGTGTATGTTTTTTGGTTTATTTTTTCCCCTCACCTTGTTAGGCATTATGGACAGCAATAGGTCTTAACTTATTCTGAGACCTTAAATCTTCAAGTTGTCTTCTGGAATTTGAAAAATAGTTGTGGCCAAGGAGAAGAGAACCACAGAGTCTACTTTGAAAGAGAGTTGTTGGAATTTGAGATGGATCCAAATTGCAACACCAGATTTGAACTCTGAAATCACATCTGGATGCAAATCATGATCTGAACTTCATGGCTTAGGTCCATCTATAAAGGTCTTGAACCAGATCACCCTATCTAAACAGTCCAGCTCCATGGAAAAGTACACTCATAGTCTCAGACTGTAAGGTCAGAAGGGACCACTAGGATAATCTAGTTATGATAATGTAGTCTGATCACAATGCAGGCCACAGAACTTCACCCGCCCACTCTTGTAATAGACCTCTAACCTATGACTGAGTTATAGAAGTCCTCAAATAATGATTTAAAAACTTCAAGGTACATAGAATCCACCAGCAAGTGACCTATGCCCCACACTACAGAGAAAGGCAAAAACAAAACAAAAAAACCCAGGGCCTCTGCCAATCTGCCTTGGGCAAAAGTTCCTTCCTGACCCCAGATATGGTGATCAGTTAAATCCTGGGTATGTGGGCAAGACTCACCAGCCAGACACCCATAAAGAATGCTCTGTAGTAACTCAGAACCCACCCCATCTAACATCCCTTAACAGGCCATTGGCCATATTTACCGCTACTAATCTAAGATCAGTCAATTGCCAAATTAGGCATACCATTCCTTCCATAAATTTATCAAGGTAAATCTTGAAGCCAGCTAGATTTCTTGTCCCCCTGCTCCTCCTGGAAGGCTGTTCCAGAACATCACTCCTCTG
Organism: Mesoclemmys tuberculata; assembly: GCA_007922155.1. Taxonomy (NCBI): domain Eukaryota; kingdom Metazoa; phylum Chordata; order Testudines; family Chelidae; genus Mesoclemmys; species Mesoclemmys tuberculata. The sequence continues at coordinate 4,295,640 of ML677027.1, forward strand.
ATGGTTAGAAACCTTTATCAAATTTCAAGTCTAAACTGTCTGATGGCCAGTTTATATCCATTTGTTCTTGTGTCCACATTGGTGCTGAATTTAAATAATTCCTCTCCCTCCCTGGTATTTATCCCTCTAATGTATTTATAGAGAGCAATCACATCTCCCCTCAGCCTTCTTTTGGTTAGGCTAAACAAGCCAAGATCTTTGAGTCTCCTCTCATAAGGCAGGTTTTCCATTCCTTGGATCATCCTAGTAGCCCTTCTCTGCACCAGTTCCAGTGTGAATTCATCTTTCTTAAACATGAGGGACCAGAACTGCACACAGTATTCTAAATGAGGTCTGACAAATGCCTAGTATAATGGTACTAACACCTCCCTATCTCTACTGGAAATACATCGCCTGATGCATCCTAGGACAGCATTAGCTTTTTCATAGCTACATCACATTGGCAGCTCATAGTCTTCCTATGATCAACCATTACACCCAGGTCCTTTTCTTCCTCTGTCACTTCCAACTGATGCGTCCCAATTTTATAGCAAAAGTTATTGTTATTAGTCCCTTAGTGCATGACCTTGCACTATCCACTATTAAATTTCATCCTATTTCTAGAGCATCCAGATCTTGTATGATATCCCAGCCTTTCTCTATATTAGCAATACCTCCCCACTTTGTAACATCCGCAAACTTTATTAGTACTCTCCCACTTTTTATGCCAAGGTCAATAATAAATAGGCTTAATAAGATTGATCCCAAGACTGAAGAATGCCACTAGTAACCTCCCTCCAGCCTGACAGTTCACCTTTCAGTATAACCCATTGTAGTCTCTCCTTTAACCAGTTCCTTATCCAACTTCCAATTTACATATTAATCCCCATCTTTTCTAATTTAACTAATATTTCCCCATATGGAACTATATCAAATGCCTTACTGAAATTCCCTTTCTCTAAAAAAATCTGTTATCTTCTCAAAAAAGGAGAACAGGTTTGTCTGGCACAATCTACCTTTTGTAAAGACATGTTGTATTTTGTCCCAATTACCGTTAACCTCAATGTCCTTAACTACTTTCTCTTTCAGAAATTTTTCCAACACCTTGCATACTATTGAGATCAAACTAACAGGTCTGTAATTACCCGGATGGTTCCTATTTTTAAGAAAGGGAAAAAAAATCTATTTTAGCAATTCTCCAGTCATACGGTACAGCTCCTGAGTTCACAGATTCATTAAAAATCCTTGCTAATGGGTTTGCAATTTCACGTGCCAGTTCCTTTAATATCCTTGTATAGAGATTATTTGGGCCCTCCAATTTAGTCCCATTAAGCAGTTCTAGTTTGGCTTCTACCTCGGATGTGGTAATTCCTCAAACCCCATTAGCTCCCCTGCCACTATCCCTAACGTCTTCATTAGCCTCATTAAAAACTGAGGCAAAGTATTTGTTTAGATATTGGGCCATGCCTAGATTATCCTTAACTTCCACCCCATCCTCAGTGCTTAGCGGTTTCACTTCGTCTTCCTTTGTTTTCTTCCTGTTTACATGGCTATAGAATCTTTTACTATTGGTTTTAATTCCCTTTGCAAGATCCAACTCTACGTGGCTTTTGGCATTTATCACTTTATCTCTACATGTTCTGACCTCCAAGAGATATCTTTCCTTGCTGATTCCTCCCATTTTCCACTTCTTGTAGGCTTTCTGCTTTCTCTTAATCACCTGTCTGAGATGCTTGCTCATATAGCTTGGTCTACAACCTATGCCTATGATTTTTTCCCTCTTCCTTGGGATGCAGGCTTCAGATAGTTCCTGCAACTTTGACTTGAAGTAATTCCAAGCCTCCTTCACCTTTAGATCCATGAGTTCTTCAGTCCAGTCCACTTCCCTAACTAATTTCCTTAATTTTTTAAAGTTAGCCTTTTGAAATCAAAGACCCTAGATATATTTTTGTTTATCCTTCCATTTAGTTTGAACTGAATTAGATCATGGTCATTCGAACCAAGGTTATCCCCTACAACCGGTTCTTCTATGAGATCCTAGCTATTCACCAATACCAAATCTAAAATGGCATCCCCTCTTGTTGGTTCAGCAATTATTTGATGAAGGAATCTGTCAGCTATGACATTCAGGAAAATTTGACCCCTATTATTACTAATACTAATCTTCCAGTCTATATCTAGTAAATTAAAATGTCCCATAATCACACAATTCCCAGAAGTATTTACTTCATTAAAACATTAAGGAGGTCTCTCTCCCTATCCAGATCAGATCCCAGTGGACTGTAGCACACCCCAAGCACTGTCCCAGGGGAAGCTCTACCAGTTTTCTTCTCCAATGTGATTTTTTCCCAGACAGACTCTGTCTTATACATTGCATCACTTCTAATTTCTTTAGTCTACTTCATCACTGATATACAACGCTACTCCAACACCTTTGCCTTTATTTCTGTCTTTCCAACATAGCACATAATCATCAATTCCTACACTCAAGTCATGACTACTATTCCAGCATATTTCTGTTTCCCCATTCAAATTAAGATTCACAACTAGAATTATGATGCTATGATTCGGGTCCATCTCTAACTGGAATGAACAATTATTTCACTATTCACTGATTGCAAATCAGAGACTGCAAGCACAGCTCTGTTTTAGGGACAGTGAAGAATCACCCAGCCCCAATGCCTCCTGGAACTGCCCATTGTGCACTCTGGGCACAAACTACTAAGTAGTATCATGTCTCTGCCTACTTTGCTCCTATGTAACTACTATCCAAATTGGGGTGCTGTGCACCCCAGAAAGAGTATGTTGGGAGCTATCTCCTGAGCGCAAGGATTGAAATTCTGGTTGACCCTTAAGTAGGCTCCAGGGAAAAGGCTTTTTACTGTCCCCCCTATAAACGTGCACCTGTGTAAGGACTGGGCAGAATCCAGCCCTGCAGATCTCTGCTGTCAAGGTGACCCAGGTGGGTTTTGTTGGCTTCCTCTGATTAGTCTATTGATTTTGATTTACTACTAGCCTTTTCAGAAACAATGATATCAATATGTCTCAGTTGGGTTTCCATTGATTTTAGTCAACATAAGAAAGCTGACCTCTGCCTCTGAAAAAGAGTGGATGAACTGTTAGATTATATTAATAAACCTAACCTTGACCTGGGGGGAGATGGAGGGAGGAAAATGTGCCACCATTATTATTCTTTCTGGTTGCTAGCCAGAATGAAAATAATATCATGCTACCCTGAGAGAGAGCACAATCTATGTCCAGTGATTTTCACAGATGATGCTTTCTCTGTTGGAAATATAAACAGGATTTTTTTTATTGTTGAATATCAGCCCTTACATGAATATATCTCATGTTGCAGTATATAAGACTTTTGAGTGTGCAGTGTCTGGGCGTAGCATTTGATATTATGTTTCTTTATTTAACCCTAATGACTAACTTTTGCTTTTACTTTTTACCTTCCCGTTTTATTATTTTATTTGTTTTTAAACGTAGTTCTAAGAAATTCATAATAAACTAGAGAAGGAATATGATACACAGTGGGAAATGTATTTGTTAGTCTTTTGAATACACCTCACTGAAAAATTAATAGAGCATCTTCCTCCTCACACAGACTTCAGATATGATTAGTGGGCAGATATTATTGCCATTCCTAAAATATAATAAGAAAGTACAGATGTAAAAGGGGATTCAACATCAGGGTTTTATGTAGAATTAAAATATGTTGATAATACAAATATGAACAAATAAATGTGAGCAATATATAAAAATATCAAAGGGAAAAAATTATAAAAGGCACCAAAAAACAATTTTTCAAATCTAACTATATTAAAGCAAAAAACAAAAAAAAGGCCTGCTAACCAAGGTAACCAATTTATAAACCAAATGTTTCGAGGGAAAACACTTCAGTCCCACAAGAAACAATTAGAAGATCCTGTGGCAATAGTGCATTAAAAAAGATGAGTCTCAGAAGGACAGAATTGCTTTTTCCTCATACTGTTTTCATGGAATTCATCTAACTGCCTGTTCTCTCTCCTCTCTTTGAATTTTGCCTTTCCCATACAGTATGATTATATGTCCTCCATTGTAAAGAGATATGAATAAGCTAACATTTTCAAGGCTGCTGAAAGGTATGAAGTCCTTTTATTTATTTGTCTTTGTAGAACACAAAGAGTGTAGGAGGGAGATAGCAAAAGGTTGCCCATTTCTAACACTCTTTAGAAACTTACATGGCTTATTTACTCCCAGCACAAACGTAGGACATGAAATAAAGCACAGCTTCATTTAAATAAACAAGCTAATGATAAGGGGCTAAATCCTGCCATCTACTGTGCAAGGGATATGGTTGAAAAGGGCAGAATCCCTGTGCAGCTAGGAGATAGGTTAAGTATTTATGAGGGAAATTCACCCCTGTGCAGAGGGTAAGCCAAAGGCCTTTGTACCTTTTACATTTTACTTAGCTCCTTTTTTAGAGGGCTTAGTGAGACTCGAGTGGGCATAGTTTTTGTGCAGCTCCACTGCATAGTGGTGAAATTCATTTCTTTCTGCGCATCACATATCCTAGAGTGCTCAGTCTATGATTTAGAGGGTTTGACCAGCCCACAAGTCATCTAACACATGTGGTTTCAAAATACATTCATCAGTGGAATTCTCTAATCCTAGTCATATGTGAAGTAGAAAGGCCCTGTTAGATGACTGAATCCATCTTCTTTTATGTATGTGTTAATTATTGTTCTTTTGGAATGTGCTTGAGGAGATAGCAAAACGTTGCTCTTCTCTGTCCCATGAAACATATTATGGATAAAGGTTAGTGAATTCTGTGATCCATGAGCTCCGAATTGTTGGCCTTTTCTAGAAATATTGAAAACATGTTGAGAATATTGAGTTAAAATCAGTAATTTATGGAATAAAATCAGCCATAAATGTACATGTTTAATCTGGGTAAACCATTCATTGCCCTTGATACTGCGTAGAGTAATGGATTGGAACAAAAGCCTGCTAGAATTGATTGGAATGCATGCACTGTGTTTTCACAGTATAAATTTTTTTTCTTTGATTAATATAACATTGCTAAGCACATTCACTGATGTTAATGACTTATCCTAGTTAGGAATATGAGTCACATCTAAAGATTAATATAGGAGACATTTCTAAGAGAAAAAGAGAGAACTACACATTATACATGCCAGTTAGCTTGCTTACTGCACTTCTGGAAGGCACCATACTACGGTGATGGGCTGTACACACAACAATTAGGATAGCTTTGTAAATACAGAGATAAAGTATTATTAGACTCCTACCTTCTTAAAACAGATGTACACAGGTCAGCCTCTTGCATAACAAACATGACGATAAAATCATAATTTTCTTTATATCTCTATTGTTTCACTTTAGAAGAAATAAACCAAATAATGTTATACACAATGTTATCGCTTACAAATTTCAATGATTATTGTTTCTGACATTTGTAAAATAATGCTAAACTGTGTTTTGGAATTCCCAGTGTGCATTAACAACAACTTTCTGAGTAGAACCCCATACTGGAATATTTCACATGACTTAATAATATGGGTCAAATTCTTCTTACCTTACTTATGTCAAACTAGATTCAAAGCTCTTTCTGTTGACTCCAGTGGATTTTGGTTAAGGATCATAAGAGGTTTTACTGAAGTCAATGGGACAAGTCAAGTGAATATATTAACTTGAATTTTACCCTAAAACTTTTTATGGAAATCAGGATATTTTATCTATATTGCAACCATTCTACCTTGAAAAGTTATTTTCTTGTCTAAAAGTGAAAGTTGTTACTATTAGTGCTAGAACACTGGTTCTCAAACTGGGAGTCATGATGTGGTTATGTGGGGGTCATGAGTTGTGAGCCCCGACCCTGGCCAGGGATGAGGCTGTGAGCCTCCTTACTTCCTCCGGAGGAGGAACATGGCGGGAGGGGGTGAGCAGTGACAGACAGATACTGCTCTTCCCCCCTTCATGTTCCTCTACACCCCCCCTTGGGGCTGTGAGGGGGAGAACAAGGAGCAACACCAGGGCTCCTTGTATCCAGGTCACTTTCCCCACTTGGGCAATGCTGTGAGGGAAGCATCAGGAGCTGCTGTTCCTTGCCCTCCTCTTATGCAACCTAGGTTGTCCAGTCGCTCCCTGGACTGTATCAAGGAGGACTATGTCAGACTGGGGAA